>JAFMPE010017219.1:0-16000 GCA_024759925.1 Ficus religiosa | reverse complement strand
CGGAGGATGGGGAGGTTGAAGTTGTTGACGGTGGTGACGCGGCCGCCGCGGGGGTTGAAGATGTCGGCCTGAGAAGGACGGTCGATGTTGTGCCTCATCCTCAGAGTGCAGAATGTCTCTTCGAAGCCGTTCGTCATCATGTACTCACCGCCGTTCGTTCTCCTTCTGTACTCTTCTTCGTCGTACGATCCTCTTCTGTACTCGTGTCGGCGTTCTTCCTCTTGAATCCTGCCTGGGCTCAACACATGAAGGTCTTCCCTCACTCTGACGATCCTCCCCCTCCGGTCGTTCTGGTTCTGGAGCCTGCTCGCCAGCTCGTTGTCTATGTTGAATGACTCCGCCAATAGTCCCACATCGAATCCGCTGAATATGTTTCCGTTCGGGTTCCTTCTCTCGCTTCTTCTGCTTCGGCTTCGGCTTTGGCTCTGCAGACGCATTTCTTGCTCGCTTCTTTGGTCCTTCTGTAGGTTACCTCCGATGTGGAATCTCTGAAATTATGTATATTTAAAATCATTATAATTTTTATCTCGGTTTATGATTTTTTTTTTCTTTGGTTTTTTTTTTTTTTTTTTTTTTTGCTTTCCAAATATTGTACTTACTCTTGTGTTTAGGTCAAGCTGGTTAGCCTGATTGCCGACGTCCATGAAGGAGACGAGAACAAGCGGAGAGTCGCCGCTATTGTAGACCCATTGAGCCACTCCGGCGGGGGCGGCGACGATGTCGCCTTCGCAGATTTCGCGAACCTTCTGGTGCTGCTCTTGAGACCTCTGTGATCGTTGGAATCCTGATTCTTCAAAAGTTTCTGGACAACCAGGGATCACAGCTCCGTGAAATCCCCTACCTGCATTAACAATAACAAAATAATTAAGAAAAGTATATGGCCTTCCTAAAATCCTTCTACCATTAACGCAAACTAGAATACAATTTCATGCAGTAACAAAAAACAAATATCAGCAAAAAATTATTAAGATAATATTTCTAGTTGATTAGGATGTGTCTGAATGCATTGATATCAGTTGATTTCAAAAACTGATTATAATTTTTGTTGTAAAAAACTGAGATAAACTTTAGGGGGTGTTTGGTTGAAGGTAATCAAATGTAATCAGATACCTGACAATCTTTTCAAAGTAATTAAATTCCTAGAATATTGGATTATAATGTTTGGTTTGCATGTTGACAATTTTAGTAAGATTCTCAGGAATATTAGATTATTGTGTCTAAATTATTTAAATTTTAAGATTACCATGATATTTAGATAGGGGTAGGGGAGGTGGGTTTCAGATTACTCATGGATTTCAGATTCTCAGGTATCTTAAAATAAGATAATCTCATAACAAACATGATAATCTTAAGATTCCTATTCCTTTATAAAATATTACCCCATACCAAACACCCCCGGTTCAAATCTGACAGTTAAACGGAAGCTTAGTAGTTCTGAAATAAATATATATCCTGCATGAGCTACTGTATAGTATAATAACATATTCTATATAGACATGCCTTGAATGACGTAGAAGATGACAGGTGCATTGGAGAAGGAAGGCAAGAGAAGGCCTCTGTTCTGGATGGTATGGCGGACGGCGGAGACGCCGGCGCACTGGAGTTGGTTGTCGCTCTCGAGGTCCCAGTACTCGCTGACGCCAGCCTCGGACTGCACCTGGCGAGAGGGCTGGAGGGCGTTGAGGCGGTCGAGCCGGCAGTCAGTCTGCCACCGCTGCTGCTGCTTCCTCTGCTGCTGATCATGGCCTGAGCCGAAAAGCGGCATTTGCTCAATCTGAGCGACGCAACTCTGAAGAAGAAAGAGGGAGAGAAGGCTGAAACGTAGCAAGGAAGCTGAGGTAGCCATGGCTGAAGAAGACGGTCAGTTTCTATGCAACTGATATTTATTCTTTGGAGATATATTGTAGAGGAGAAGAATTTGGATGTTATTTATTGAGGAGAAAATTGGGTTTGGAATCTGGAACGTGGCGAGTATGTTGGTGAAAGTTATGTACATGTGTGTGTATTTTGTTTGTATTTGCATGGTTTCAGTACTTGTTTTTTAACACTTAGTCGTTTGGGGTGTAGTATGTGGCGTTGAGGTTTTGCAGAAGTGGCGTTCAGCTTCTGAGTTAGCTCTTGATCGTTAAACACGTGATCGATTCAAGTGTGGTTTTTATTTATTCATTTAAATTTTTTTTTTTGGGCTCCTTTTTATGTGTCCCTGTCGGGTTTGTTTACGAGAAATTCTCTGTTTGTTATTCATTTGGAACTGTTTTGCAAAGAAATCCTGATTGTTCCTAATAAATTTTGTATTCGAAATGGATATGTGATAATATTTGTTTTGCACAAAATCAAATAGCAGAAATTATGAAAAGAAAAAAATAATTGCTTTCATTTATTAAAGAACGAGAAGATGAAATAAAATTGTTTTTTCGTTTATGATCTTGTTTTTTAGGGCTTACACAACAACAAATACTTTTAAAGATATATCCCCATACAATTAATTTACGTTTTTTTTTAATCCAAAATAACATATCTAAAAATATAATCAAATACAATTTTAAAATATATATATCTTAATACCATCCTCATTTCTATTTCAGAACAAAATCATTTTCGAAATACTCTCAGGCAGACATACGCTTGGTTTCTTTCTTTCAAAAAAATGCTTGGGGGAGACCACAATTAATTAACATCAAAATGTTATTTAACAATATTGTTCTTTTCCTTTCTGGTTTTGTCCTTTATATATCTTATATAGTTATAACTTTTATGATTTTATAAAATTATAAATTTATAATTTATAATCTCTTAGGACATCTTCATCTTAAATGCGATTGTTTTCAGCGGTATGAACATATCGTGAAACAAATATGTACTATAAAATTTAACATGAAAATAATAGTTCACACACACACTCACATATATATATATATATATATCGTCGTCACACACTCCCGATTGCCCCATCGTTCCTCTTTGATCTCGAATCCGATGTCAAACCAAATGTCTATTTGGTCTCATTTCTTCATTTGTATTTTGTTGGCCTTTTGGCCGGATCTTTATTACTGTGATTGGGTATTTCTATATCTTCCATTTTGATAGCTAAAAATTTAAGAGAGAAATCACAATATGATTTTTAGATTTTCTTTACATTGACGTCATTATTTATTGTACCTTTAATCTGCCTTCTTCTTCTTCTTTCTTTGTTTTTTGTTTTGTTTTGTTTTGTTTTTTTTTTTTAAGATTTTCGTGATTGGTAATTTGCTGAGATTTGGTTCATGTCCGTGGCAAAAGCTTTTTTTGTGATTGCCGTTTCCAATCCTTTAAAATAAAATAAAATAAAAAGTTATACTATCAGCGAGAAATGGGGCAAAGAGATAGGGAGAGCTCTCAATGCCAACGAGCAATCTGTTTACATCGCTGTAATTAGAAAGATATTGTTTTAAAAATCATCAACTAATGTCCTAATGAAATGTCATAGAAAAATAATTCCAAAATCATAGGAGGCTAATTCAATAACTATCTTATCATACTAAGATAAAATTATTCTATTACCGTCCCAATCAAATATCACAAAATTAATAACTGATAGTGTTGTTGTTGATCAGATAATGTCATGATTAGATACTGGTAATACTAATTTGGTTGCCCTAATCAAATATGATATCAAGATTCTTTCACTAATGAAATAGTGTTCATACTAGCTAATCATATCGTCAAGAACACGTAATTCTTTAAAAAAAAAAAATGCTAATCATAGTGTTAAGTTAAATACAATGTGTGAATACTAATCATTTAATGTCTTAGTTATATTTATTAAAAAGAATAGTATTATTACTAATCATGTAGAGCCAACATCACATAGTAAGTACTCTATAGTGTATCCCAATCAATTACTGTTAAATTCTGCAAATAATGTACAATTGTGTTGGTACTGCAAAATTTTATTGTAAAGTGAAAATGTCTTGGCAAAATAGTATTAATAACACTGAAAGTACTAACATGTAATGTCCTAACCATATGTTTGAATAATAATTATGCTAATTAAAAGAGTTGTATTAATATTACTAACCTTGGTGCAAAAGCTCGTTTTTCACTACCATCTACCAAAACCTGTTTTGGGTGTAAATGTCTTTCACGGGAACACCTTTTTTTTTTTTTTTTTTTTTTTTTTGTTTTTTTTTGTTTCTCCTCCATATGATGGGGGCCAAATTAGTGCTTTGTTTTAGTTTCTACACTTTTGGCTACCAAATTTGGTAACAAAAGTACTGCTGGTATTAGAATTTTTCACGACAAAGTTTGGTAATCAACAAAAAGTCCTTTTACGCTCTAAATTTTTTGGGGAATTCTACATGGGGGTAAGCATGGTTTATCCCATGAACATGGTAAAAATTAGTGACCACACGGTGGTCTTTGGATAATTGAGAAAACGATACACCCAATAATTGAAGGGGGAAAGGACCTGCATGACACAAATTTAAATATCATTGCACCACATGATACAAAAATTTGATACTAAACTTATATAATACACATCAGACACTAATAAAATTAAAGTTTGTGTCATACTGATCAAAAAGGTGGAATTTGTGTCATTGCGATCAATGAATAGAAAAAAGTGGTTATTTTAGTATATTTTCTTGTAATTAAAGGATGGATCACAACTTATGACACCGAGCGTACAAAAAATAATAATAACAATAATCTTTTTTTTTTTTTAATTGAACAAAGTCTCCGGCAACTCAATGGAGAAACCTCCATGGTCTCTAGCAACTCATTCACTAATGGCGGCGAGCATCCCCGACGTGCTGCAGGACGGCGGCAAAGCCATGAAGGAACAAAAATATCCAACCCAGCATGGCGATCCAAACCATCCACAAACCACCTATGCGACGGTCGAAGTGGCCGCGACCCAATGCAAGTCGCTAGTGAACCCTTCCCCTCTGTCGGATCTGCACGACGCACAGAGGGCCAACCAGTTGCGACACTTGCAACCTCCGACAACCCGTCGGCCCAACAATCGCAAGTGGTGGCTTGATGATTGAAGAAGAGTCTATCGAGGCCACCTAGTCTCGATCCACGACTGAGGGCCGCGGGAGCAGTCTCCGAGTGCAAGCCATCCCCTTACTACCACGATCCACATTATTTATATAAAACTCAAATATATAAAAACTCCCACATTATTTAAGTGTGAGGAAAGAAGCGTCTCGTTGTTTATAAATAAGGTAATATTCCACACTTATTTCTCATTCTTTAACTATGATAAATTGACCAAACTGCAAGTTAAATTATTTTTTC
Organism: Ficus religiosa; assembly: GCA_024759925.1. Taxonomy (NCBI): domain Eukaryota; kingdom Viridiplantae; phylum Streptophyta; class Magnoliopsida; order Rosales; family Moraceae; genus Ficus; species Ficus religiosa. Next base: position 10,717 of record JAFMPE010017219.1, on the reverse strand, counting down.
ACTTTTTCACATTAATTTTGTTACTTTGCAGTCTTTTAGGTAATTAGTGTAAGTATGAAAAATAATATTTACATGTCATAGATTATCTTCTTGTAAAAAAAAAAAGAAAAGAAATAAATTATATGTAATAGGACTAAACTTTGCTCAGATAAAACAAGATAATGAATCTAAAAAAATAATGTCAAATCTATGGTTAAACGTTGAGGTACACTTTAATTTTAGAACTTTTTTTTTTTTTTTAATTCTAGATTTTTTTTTTATAATCCAATCTCAAAATAATCTACCGCAATCAAAGGCTCTAAAATTCTTTATACATTATGATCAGCAATGACTAACAATTAAAGGAGAAAACAACGACATTCTAAAGAACTACACAGCGGCGAAAAAAAAAAAACTAGTGTGGAGACTTATACCAGATTTTTTTTGCTAAATATGAGATTATGACAAAACTAGGTGGAGACTATACACAAGATTACGTTGTCACATATCTCATCATTAGGATAATCGGTGTGATTGGAGTGATGCACTTCTCATCAAGCGACATAATCTGTTCATAAAACATTCAGTGAACATTCTTATTAGTATCGTAGGAACCCCTTTATAACACATTTGGGGACATGCTATCTCCTTCATTTAAAAAAAAAAAAAAATAGAGACGACAGCTGACACTCTAGCTGCATTAAAGCTCACTAGGCTTTGATAATTTATAAAATTCTAGCTTATGAACATTTTCACTGGCTAACCGGTAATTCTTAATAAATCAATTTCCTTGTACGTAGTATATTCACATGCATGTTAGGATCCACATCTGGCTTCTCATGGTCAAGAAGCTCAAGATATCTCAAGCCTAGTGAGCGACATAATCTGTTCATAAAACATTCAATGAACATTCTTATTAGTATCGTAGGAACCCCAAGATATCATCAAGCGACATAATCTGTTCATAAAACATTCAGTGAACATTCTTATTAGTATCGTAGGAACCCCTTGATAACACATTTGGGGACATGCTATCTCCTTCATTTAAAAAAAAAAAAAAAATAGAGACGACAGCTGACACTCTAGCTGCATTAAAGCTCACTAGGCTTTGATAATTTATAAAATTCTAGCTTATGAACATTTTCACTGGCTAACCGGTAATTCTTAATAAATCAATTTCCTTGTAGTATATTCACATGCATGTTAGGATCCACATCTGGCTTCTCATGGTCACGAAGCTCAAGATATCTCAAGCCAACACAGCTAGCTTACAATCAGAAAACCAACGCCACATACTCTAACAGAAACTCTTATGTGTTGGCAAACAGGAGCCATGCAAATACGTCCAAAAACATGCACAGAAATCCAGATTTTCCCATCTTCAACTCGCCACGTCCCAGATACACTTCCCCTTTTCTCCTCCGATAAATACCACCCCAAACACCACACTTCTTCCTCGTCCCACAAAACCCTTCTCTTCTTTTCTCTCAACCATGGCCGCTAGCTCCTCTTTCCTCTGCTTTGCCCTAGGCTCCGTTCTTCTTTTCAATGTCTGCTTCGCTCAGATCGAGCAAATGCCGCTGCGCTGGGGGCATGACCAGCAGCATAGGAAGCAGCAGCAGCGGTGGCAGACTGACTGCCGGCTTGACCGCCTGAACGCCCTCCAGCCCTCTCGCCGGGTGCAGTCCGAGGCCGGCGTCAGCGAGTACTGGGACCTCGAGAGCGACAACCAGCTCCAGTGCGCCGGCGTCTCCGCCGTCCGCCATACCATCCAGAACAGAGGCCTTCTCTTGCCTTCCTTCTCCAATGCACCTGTCATGTTCTACGTCATTCAAGGCATGTCTATATACAACATGTTATTATACTATATAGTAGCTCATGCAGGATATATATTTATTTCAGAGCTACTAAGCTTCCGTTTAACTGTCAGATTTGAACCTAAAGTTTATCTCAGTTTTTTACAACAAAAATTATAATGAGTTTTTGAAATCAACTGATATCAATTCATTCAGACATATCCTAATTAACTAGAAATATTATCGCAATAATTTTTTACTAATATTACTTTTTTGTTACTGCATGAAATTGTGTTCTAGTTTGCGTTAATGATATAAGGACTTTATGAAGGCCATTTACTTTTCTTAATTATTCTGTTGTTGTTAATGCAGGTAGGGGATTTCATGGAGCTGTGATCCCTGGTTGTCCAGAAACTTTTGAAGAATCAGGATTCCAACGATCACAGAGGTCTCAAGAGCAGCACCAGAAGGTTCGCGAAATCTGCGAAGGCGACATCGTCGCCGCCCCCGCCGGAGTGGCTCAATGGGTCTACAATAGCGGCGACTCTCCGCTTGTTCTCGTCTCCTTCATGGACGTCGGCAATCAGGCTAACCAGCTTGACCTAAACACAAGAGTAAGTATAATATTTGGAAAGAAAAAAAACCCAAAAAAAAAAAAAAAATCATAAGCCTGGATGATAACAGTGTAATGACTTTTTAAGTATATATAATTTCAGAGATTCCACATCGGAGGTAACCCACAGAAGGACCAAAGAAGCGAGCAAGAAATGCGTCTGCAGAGCCAAAGCCGAAGTCGACGCAGTCGAAGCGAGAGCGCAAGCGAGAGAAGGAACCCGAACGGAAACGTATTCAGCGGATTCGATGTGGGACTATTGGCGGAGTCATTCAACATTGACAACGAGCTGGCGAGCAGGCTCCAGAACCAGAACGACAGGAGGGAGAGGATCGTCAGAGTGAGAGAAGACTTTCATATATTGAGCCCAGGCAGGATTCAAGAGGAAGAACGCCGACAAGAGTACAGAAGAGGATCGTACGACGAAGAAGAGTACAGAAGGAGATCGTACGGCGGTGAGTACATGATGACGAACGGCTTCGAAGAGACATTCTGCACTCTGAGGATGAGGTACAACATCGACCGCCCTTCTCAGGCCGACATCTTCAACCCCCGCGGCGGCCGCGTCACCACCGTCAACAACTTCAACCTCCCCATCCTCCGTTTCCTCCGCCTCACCGCCGAGAGAGGTGTCCTCTACAAGGTGATCATCAATAAATAAATAAACAAAAGTAAATTGGGGTTTTTGGTGAATTACCTTTTTAACCCTCTAGAAAGAAAATATAAGATCCCGTTTGATGTAGTAGTTTGAGTTGTGATTTTTAAGTTTTAATAGTAAAATTTTTTGAATTTTTAGAAAAGATATAAAATTTTTTGGAAAAAAAATAAAAAAAAGTTTGAGATAAATAGTTTGAGTTGTTCAACCAAACAGGGGCTAAGACTTGCTTGAGTGAGATGGTTTTCGTGTTATTTGTATGTTTAAAAATTATGGAGATGAAATGACACCAATAATTTTTTAAAAATTGATAGGGTTTATAAGATTTTCTTCCTCCAAATCAATAAATGGTTATTTTTTATTTTTCACCCGCCATTTAATTACACACATTATTTTACTAAACAATTCAATCTATTAGGTAACATTGATGAAGTAGCAAGTAATGTGCATGGGAAATTAATGTTGTAAAAAATTGCAGAACGCTATGATGGCACCACACTTCAACTTGAACAGCCACAGCGTGTTCTACGTCACCAGGGGAAGCGGCCGATGCCAGATCGTCGACGACTTCGGGCGGAACGTGTTCGATGGTGAGGTCCAGGAGGGCCAGCTGTTGGTGGTGCCACAGAACTACGCCGTGGTGAAGCAAGCCAGCAACCGCGGATTCGAGTGGATCGCCATCAAGACCAACGACAACGCCATGAGAAACCCGCTCGCCGGAAGGATCTCGGCCATCCGAGCAATGCCGGAGGACGTGCTATCTAACGCATTCCGCATCTCGAGAGAGCAAGCCAGGAACTTGAAGAACAACAGGGAAGAGGTCACTGTTTTCAGCACCCAGTCTTCTCAACAGGGCAGGAAGTACTAATAAGCTTCTGTCTCAAACGAGTAATAACGTTACCTAGCTAGTTTTAATTACGTAGGAAGTATGTAGAAGAAAAAAAAAAGTTAAAAAGGAGGAATAAAGGCTCATCGGAATCACGGCTATATTTATATAAATATAGTCGGTTTTGTATCAAGTATGTACGTATATACAACACTAAATTTGTATGTATGTATCTGCGGGAATAATGATGATAAGTTTCCTCCATGAGTTATGAATAATGATATATATAGTAAACTTGTACTTTTTTTTTAATTTAATGACTCTGAGTTTTACAAAAATAATAATAATAATAAATAATAATAATAATAATAATAATCTTTTAGATTTTGAAACTGGACTTCCTACTTAATATCCGCTGGGATAGCCTTAGTGGGTATTATGTAAATTAACAAAAATTAGCTAAGCAAATATGACATGAAACCGAACGTTAGTCATAATTAACATACCAAACATGTACTTCTCCACTATCATGTAACTTGCAACCAGAAAATTACCTCATCAAAACAGTACTAAAGGGAATTTCACACAAATCCACATCCCCATTAATCTTTAGAATAAACTTTTGTGCCATTAAAAAAATATCATACAAAAGAGCCATACTTACAAAATTGTAATACCAAATAAATGCACCAGACAGTATCAAACCAAGATATCAATAGTAGTCCACCGATGATGATAGTCTATCATATTTCGAACGGTATCCTACCATGAAGAGTCAACCAGGGTACCAGAGGTCCAAAAGTATCCCACTGTATTACTGAAAATATCGACGAATACCGAACTAGCAGTCGCCTCCCTTGCGCCGCTGGCGACTAGTGAGATCCTACCACCCGAGCATGGGAGATCTCAAGCGCGACAACCTCCGTGCCAGTGGCAATTTTCGGTGACGAGTGTTACGGTTGGCATCAAATGGCGAATACTTAGGGATAATACCTCCACAACTAGGACAAGGGTGGTGACAAGAAGGGAGAGGGAGTGCGAAAAGAGAGACATTGAATTTTCTTTTATTCAAAAAAAAAAAAAAAAAATTACTGAGGCACATACAAACTATGTGTACCCATATAATCATAAATTTTAGATTAAAAGTTATAACACTACGCGAAACAATGTAAAATGATAGCAAATATAATCTTACTTGAAAGAGAAAATTATGCAAAAAACTTTTGTCTTTTTACTTGGATTTTTGACACTTCATATTTATCTGATTGAAACTATTATAGTAAGAATAATGATGCAATATGTGTCTTCTGAAGGGTAATATTACAAACTATCCTATTTGAAATGCAAAAACCATTTGTGATTGCAGATATAACCTAGCGGTAATTTCATATCTAAATCCCCAATTATAAAGTTCGAATCTCGTACCCCAAGTTTAGAGGAAAAAAAAAAACAAAAGAAAAGAAAAGAAAAAAAAGGGAAATTGTAGCAAATAGAATATTTTATAGGTGCCTTTTAAGTTTATAGCATGTGTTTTAAAAGATGATAAATTATAACTTATATTTTTGATAAATCCTTAGATTTTCTTGGATTTTCTAAAAAAATCTTGGATAACGGTTAATTTTTAATAATAAATTTATTTGTATAATTTCATGTTAAAAAGAAAGAAAAGGAAGGAGAATGTGTGTTTTTTTTTTTAATAAATATTATGTAATCATAAACTAAATTATGTTGTTTATTATTATATTTAAAGTTTTATACTATAAAATGTTATTTTGTTCCTTCTCCCAAAAAAAAAAAAAAACCTAAATAACCACTTATTTTTTCATTTATTGACCAACATAACATAAATTTTCTATTCTTGACCAACAAGATATAAATTTTGGTTAAATTTAACTTAATTTTGTATCATATAGGTCTAATGTTAATTTTTTATATTATGTTAGTATAATTGTCTCTAAATTTGTGTCATTTAAGTGCTTCCTAAAAAACCAAAAACAAAAAAAAAAACCAATTGGGCTTTGAAACTAGGTCACGGGTCCATGGGCCCTAGCAGTTCCCACACTAAGGCCCATTACATAACCGAAGGCCGAAACCAGGATTGTCCGGACTGCTCAGTGTTCAGTGTTAACTGAACTCTGTTCGTTGACTCCTGATTAGCCTACGATAAGGCAAAGATAGCCATGGCATCGTCGGCCACGTCGTCGTTGGCCACCTTCCTCTCATTCTCCTCCTCCTCTCCCCACAACAATGGCCGTCGCTTCCCGCGCCTCCGATCGCTGCCTTTTTCATGTAACCGCCTCCACCGCGGTAGCTCCGCCGTTGTCGCCAGTGCCAAACAAAAGAACGCTCTAGAGTACCGGAAACTCGGAGACTCCGACCTCGAAATCAGCGAAATCACTCTCGGAACCGTACGGACAACACTCTCATTTCGTCTTCATATCTGTATGTGTGTATATATGTATGCAGACAGTATGGCTTCGTTTTGGCTTACTCTGACTAAACGTTTTCATTTTAATTTTTGTTTTTTTTAAAGTAGTTTTTGAGAAGGTAGCCAACTTTTAACTTTAAAATTTCATTCAAAAACCATCAAATCAAACACAAGCTATATATTTGTAAATACTGTATGTATATTGTTTGTGTACATGTCCGAAAGAACATAAATTTGATATATATTTTTTTCTTTTTTTTGGGTGTTGTTTTGTTGTTTTGTTGTTGCAGATGACATTTGGAGAACAAAACACAGAGAAAGAAGCGCACGAGATGCTAAGCTATGCGTTCGAGCATGGAATTAATGCTCTGGACACAGCTGAAGTCGTGAGTTTTTGTTTTTTTTTTTTTCAGTTTATATATTTTTTTGAATTGTTAATGAAATTGAGTTTGAATTTAGGAATAATTCTGGCTGGGATTTTTTATTACAGTATCCAGTTCCGGTAAAGAAGGAGACACAAGGAAGAACTGATCTTTACATTGGTAGCTGGCTAAAGTCTCAACCCCGTGATAAAGTATTTTCCTTTCTTTCTTTTTCTTTTCCCCTTTTTTTTTTTTTTTTTTTTTGGTATTACAGTGTTCTTCAATTTTCTTCAATGGATAAGAACAAGAAATTCTCATGAATTTGGCCAATCAATCAAATTCAACACGCATTTTTTGTTGTGGAAAATTTGATGTTAATCGGTTTTGATTAATGGAGTATTGTTATTTGTATATAATGAACAGGTTATTGTAGCAACAAAAGTATCTGGTTATTCAGAGAGACAAAGTTTCATACGTGAGAGTGCAAAGGTCGTGCGGGTCGATTCTGCGAATATTAAAGAAAGTGTAGAGAAGAGTCTTAAGCGTCTCAACACGGATTATATTGATTTATTGCAAATTCATTGGTAAGTTTATATTAGCTAATATATGTCTAATTGTCTATATCTACTCATAAACAAAAACAAAAAGCTCTCTCGTGTTTTATGCAAATGATGTGTTCCGACCAATGCTCTTAGGAATGCTATACCTATCGCCTTTGTTTCACAAATCGTTTTAAAAAAATTCCTCTGTATTTTATAAGTAGTTTTGGAAACCTCCCTTAGAAATCGTGTAGAGATCTGCCCAAGTTAACACAATATTAGAATGTAAGGGGCAAAGAATAGCATTTTTGAAAAAATAAGGTGGAAGGTAGAAAACTCAAGTGACGTTTTCTTTTTGTTATTATCACTTTGTTTTAACATTGGTGTATGTTGTGCTCGTTTCCAATATTTGTACTATGTTTAAATCCAGGCCGGACAGATATGTCACTTTGTTCGGTGAGTACTTTTATGATCCGTCAAAATGGAGGCCGAGTGTGCCATTTGTGGAACAACTCAGAGCTTTTGAAGAGCTTATTGACGAAGGAAAGGTAATGTATTTTCAAATAGATCCTATTATGCACATGCCAACACTAAATTCTCAAAACCTGATATATGGCGGCTTTGAAATTCGTTTCTGTTTTTGGCTAGCTGTTTGTGTAATGTACTAATGTCATTAATTCTTTGACTAATATGGCATGAATGGCTTTGATACATGTATAGGTGCGTTATATAGGAGTTTCAAATGAGACTTCCTATGGAGTGATGGAGTTTGTACATGCAGCTAAAGTTGAGGGACTACCGAAGATCGTTAGTATCCAGAATAGTTACAGCCTGCTTGTTAGATGCAAGTTTGAAGGTAAAGCCATCTTTTGACACAGTAATGGAAGCTAAAGAATAAAAAGGAGGTTATTAATTTGCAATTTCACACTGCAGTGGATCTTGTTGAAGTTTGCCACCCAAAGAACTGCAACGTCGGGTTGCTATCTTATTCTCCACTAGGTGGTGGATCACTCACAGGGAAATATCTAGACGCCGAGTCGGAAGCTGCACGGACAGGAAGGCTGAATCTCTTCCCTGGCTACATGGAAAGATATAATAAATCTGTTGCAAGGGTATGTAGTCAACTTAATCTTCACTTGTGGTAAACTGAATCTTTTGGGAAGTAGTTATTCAACTGGAAAGGAACACATTAGCATAACACTTATCGGGTCTAATTCAATGCGAGCCTTGTTTTGTTTTCGTTTTCAGGAAGCAACAATAAAGTACATCGAGTTAGCCAAGAAGCATGGCTTAACTCCAGTTCAACTTGCTCTTGGATTTGCGCGAGACCGACCATTCATGACGAGTTCCATAATTGGTGCAACCTCTGTGGAACAACTAAAGGAGGACATTGATGCTTTTCTGACAACCGAGCGACCTTTGCCAGCAGAAGTAACGGCAGGCATTGAAGAAATCTTTAAGAGATACAAAGATCCTGCAATTATTTGAAAACAATGTCTTACTTTAAAGTGTATCATGCTATTCTTTAGCCCTTTTGTACATCATGTAAGTACTCTTGCATTCATCTCAATTTCCGTTTCTTCGTCACCATACGTAAACACATGGTTGCAAAACATCAAAGTTTAATGAAAATTCTCTTGTTTCACCCACGAACGTGTAATTAACAAAGCCTTCAAAACCTTTTTTTTTGTCCTCGTTTTGAGTGATATGTTATGTTCACCTATCTCTTGTTTTCTCGAGGAATTCATATAGTACATAAGATGTTCCCAGAAGCGATCCAGTTGGCTACAACCATACAATTAGTAGGAATGATTTAACGTTTGATGCATCAATAGAGAGGTTATAGCTGGAAGATTCAGAAAATGAAATCATGAAATCCTTGCATGCTCGTGCTGAAGATTTTCGCAGCACAAGCAATAGAACAACTTATGAAAATTCTTCTTCCGTCCTCACAAGCTTAAAGCGTGAGCATCGACATGCCATTCACCTATCTAATCACCATTCTCATGAAGGTGGAGATACTTCTCCGCATAGTGACGGAGATATAAGAAAGATTACCAATTTGACCCTCAGCCCAAGTATTGTATTTGGTTATTTACTAAAATCCCCCTTTGGTGGAGAGGGGTGGATTGTTAGTGTAGACGATTTGGAAGATATAATTGGAGGACATGTATGGTTAGGTTCCATTTGTATACTTGGTGGAATCTGGCATATCTTAACCAAACCCTTTGCATGGGCTCGGCGTGCACTTGTATGGTCTGGAGTGGCTTACTTGTCTTATAGTTTAGGTTCCATTTTTGGTTTTATTGCTTGTTGCTTCTTGCTGATCAACAATTATTACAATATCAGGTAACCCCGTCATATATTTAATTCCGCCCAGATAGGTTTGCAAGTGACCACCTGTTTTCGGTGCAAGAGAGGATGAAACTCAACCAAGCTCAGAAAAGGGCTCGAAATCCCACAGATCCTCAACTTCAAAATGGTACTAGGATTTTCAGGCGTGTTCCACAATGTAATGGTTTGTTACTAGTTTTAAACATTTCAACAAAAAGTTTCACTCATTTTACTTGCACCCGTCTTCAATATTTTCGCAGTTAACGAAGGTCTAGCGATCAACAGGCTGAAGAATAGTGGAAGAACAACAAAGCTAAGCTGCTTAAGACATACGGTGTTGCACAAAAGCCAAACGCGGCTCACACGAATCTTTCAGCACGCCCATGCTGAGGAAAGCTGCCACACAGTGTCATCTTCCTAGAAATAGTTTTGTATAGGACTAGTTATATATATGACTTTAGTCTCTTGCAACATTATTTTGAAAGTTGGTAAGTAGGTTCCACAAATTGCTTTAGAATGGCAATACTTGTCACAAAAGGAGAAGTAGGTTTTTCAAAGTGAGAAGAGCCATAATTTTGGAGATTTTATGCAATTATAAGGCAGAAAAGTATTTGATAATTTGGCCCCTTTGATTTATAGGTTTGAACAGTGTGTTTTAATAAAAAAGTTAAATTTTTGTAAGAAAAAACATTCTAGAAAAAAATATTTGAATTGTAGATTCAAACTTATAATCCAAGTGGGGGCTACAATACTCTTTCCAATCTTTGTAATCTCTTTCATACTATATTGGTTAATGGCCATTTCTGGTTTGAATATCATTTTTCAATAGTCAAATCTCAATTTATATATTCAATCAATTAACTTTTCACTCTTGAGTATGAGCCGGCTAAACTATAATTGTATACAATTGATTATCTTAATGGAACACTAATAATCAAGTTTTAGGTTTCAAAGAAAATTGTGTAAGAACCATATGCATGCTCGATAATTGGTATGCATTTTCAATTTCTCGTTATTAGAATTTGGTGCACATTTTACCCCTTGATGTGTTTTATTAGAATTTATTAGTAGAACTGATTTGTAATTTGAGTTAAGTTTTCTTGTGTTATGAAATCATTTCAATCAATATAAATGTCTATATTTTTTGTATTTAGAAAACAATTACTCTTTCAAAAAAAAAAAAAA
>JAFMPE010017108.1:0-16007 GCA_024759925.1 Ficus religiosa | reverse complement strand
CTAATAATTTACCCTATACATTAATATGATGAGCTAGAACCAGCAAACACATCATATCTTTTGGGAAGATATACATATTTATATATGAGTAGAATTTACAATATATATATAATATCTGTAAACTTAAGCTGAAATTTGGTCACGCACTAAGAAATGCTTAGTGGGTTCTTAATGATGAAAAACCTACGGGACCTCAAAAGAAAATCCCTATTAACTGTATAGCACTAACCACAGAAAGTATTGAGTATCATTGTATGGACAAAATAATCTAATACCCCATTCACCAAATTCCAAACATTAATTACTAAACCTCCACCACTCCGATGATAATTAACTTATACGGTTTTATTCCCCCACTGCCAATTCTGGCCATTATATAATCTGTTCATCTTTATTTAATTATTATCGTAGCTTAATTATTATCCCGACGCATAAATGACTCGGTATCATGAACCTTAGAGTCAAGACAGAATTAAGTTGGAGAAGAAATATTATAGTGTTTGAAATTGTAAGATTTTCTCTTGTAATTTTCATCATATATCTGTTGCATATAGGTGTAACTATCACATTGAGAGTAAATAATTACAAATTTTGTGTGTGTTTATTTTTTTATTTATTTTTTGTCATTTTATTGCTCTTGATTAATATATTTCTCATTAATCATATTATATCCTATTTTATCATACTAATTGAGCTCCAATACTTTCTCAGGTTCAAATTTCAGTCCAATGTAAACTTTTTTTTTTTTCCCTCTGTTTCCTCATTAAGTAGAGAATACAGCTTTGTTTGGCATCCCAACTCAATTCATTCAACTCAAACTTTTTTTTATCTTTTTTCCAAAATGTTTTTGTCTTTTTTCTAAAAAATTTTTTATCTTTTCTGAAAATTCAAAAAATTTACTATTAAAACTTAAAAATCCCAACTCAAATTATTCCACCAAACATGCCCATAAATCATAAAGGTTGAAGATAAGTGAAGAAAATATTTGTACAAAAAAAAAAAAAAAACAAAAAAGCAGTGAATTTGTACTTGAAAGATAGATTGACAGATATACTATATATATATGTGCGTGTATGTGTGTGTGTGTATATAGATGTATCAACTGCCTTTGCGTAATAACCTCTCTTTCCACAGTCATTGGGAACAAAATACGAAGAATAAGATACTGCTTTGTCCACCTTCAAATGAAGAATTTCTTTTATTTATTAATTTGTTTTTTTTTTCCTCCAGATAATTATAAAAATAAAAAAATAAGGACCAATGGAAGCGCCAGCTCCATTTTCTGGGATTATTTTAATTTTCACTATCATAGCATAAAAAAAAAAGGTTTTTTTTTTTTTAAAGAATATTAGATAATTGAATAAATAATTATGCTCACCCGTGATGGCTAATGTGCAGGGTGTTTTGTTTAATTAGTAATGACAAATGAAATGATAGAAAAAAAGAGAACCATATTCTCTTTCATTAAGGATGGAGGAGAAGCAACATACGTGGGAATCTTTGATTCAAAGGTGGTCGTTTAAAGAGATCATTTGGATTAATTTATTATTTTGTGGTTGCTCTCAATTCTACTATATAAGAGTAAGGTTATTGATCAGAAGAAACACAACAAGAAAAATACAAAAAAACAAAAAAACAAAACAAAACCAGCCCCTCTCTTGTTGCAATATTGTCTCTTCTGGCTTTCATATAAATTTTTTTTTTTTTTTTGGATTTTTTGAGAACAAAGCGGCAGAGAAAGGAGATCAAAGACAGGTGTGATGAAGGTAATTTAGTGTTCTTAAATAAGAAGGATTTTACTTTTTCTACATTGGTTTCTACAACTACTTTATATGTTTGCGTCATGTGTATGTATATGTATATAATGTAACTATTAATGGTTTCTTTAATGGTTTCAGAAAACAATATAAATAATTCAAAGAAAATGATTTTCTGTTTTGCAATAAAGGAAGTGTTATAAATGTCATGTTTGAATAGATATGTACGTATGCTACGTGTGTGTGTGTGTGTGTGTCTCGTAGTTCTCAATATTCAAGGCCAAGCCTTTGGTTGGTACAAAAATTTTTAAGGAAAACAGAGGGATGGGACAAAGTCAAACAAAAAATGGTTTTACCAAATTAACAAATCAAGGAACCAAATACATAAAGAAAGGAGGAAAATGGTCTTACCCTTTTTATCTGTCACAATCCTTTTGTGTTGGCGTATTTACATTTTTGAAGTCGCTCGTAATTTTATTCATTTGTCTAAGTGAGAAAAATTAAAAAAAGAAAGAGAAATTAAACTTAGATAGTATCAATCTGGGGGGGGCGGGGGGGTGGTTTTCCTACTAAAAAAAAAAATTTAACTAATTTGGCAATAAAAAAAGTCTTTGAACAGGTGTAGTGTGGGTTGCACAAAGGGCATTTACGTATTGGTCGTTTGAAAAAAAAAGGCAGTGACGAGAAACTGCTGGTAGTGGGCCATGAGAGAGACTACATATGCACGTTAGGAAAGATCCTGCAAAATCTTCACAAAAAAGTCCCTACCTCCCAAACCCAACCCAAAAACAAAAAAAAAAAAAAACAAAACAAAAAAAAGGTCAATCCTTAGACACACGGAAAATCGTGTCGGTCGTTGACCTATTACGCGGACTCTTTTTCTTTTTCTTTTTTTTTTTTTTCTTCTTCTATAAGTAGGAATGACTGGTGTTAGTATATCCCTTCATGTATTTACTAGTTGATGAACATGTCCAGTATTTATTTTTTAGTCTTTCAGTTATTTTTTTCGGACCAATTAATTTTTTTTCATTTTAGTCCCTTTTTTCTATGTTCTTTTCAAACCAATTTTTTTTTTTTCATTTTAGTCTTTTTTTAATTTTCTTTTCGGACCTTTTCTCTTCTTCTTTTTTTTTTTTTTTTTTTCCGTTTTGCCCCTCTTTTTTAATTATGGATTTATTTTTTGGTCATCTATTTTCTGCTGAATCATTTTTTTAATTTAATCCTTCTTTTCATTTTTTTTGGACTCAACTCTTTTTTTTTAGTCCTTTTTCATGTTGATAATTTCTTTCATTTTAGATCTTTTATCTTTATGATTTTTTGTGTGTCTTTTCTTAGGTCTTTTTATGTATATATAAGTAAATTTTCTCAAATTTATTTTACATGTGCTATGCACATATTTTACACTAGTATAAATAGAATAGCAAAATAAGGCAATTGACCCATTAGTCCTACCGTGTTTGGACAGTACTAGCTTTAATGGCCTTTTTTTTTCAATAAAAAAATATTTATATATATTCCCCTTGTTTAAAAGAACAAAGATACTAAAATGCTTCCCATACTGTCTCATGATAGGTCCTAAGTCGGTTACTTGATATTTTTAAATAAAAATAATAATTTTTAAAAATTAAATTTTTTTAATTTTTTAATTTTTAATTTTGTTTTACTTTATTTTATTTTTCTATTCTTTAAAAATCCGAAACTCATTATGTGATAATTTTAAATAAAAAATTGATGTTTTTTTTATAATTTTTTATTTTATTTTATTTTATTTTATTTCACACGTGTAAAATACATACATTTTAACTAGTTAACAAAAAAAAAGAAAGAAGAAGAAGAAGAAGAAGAAGAGAAAAGAGAAACAGTTGGAGCAATTTTTACACGTGGGGTTGGGACAGAACCGTTATAAATACACCCACTGGCCATTCCCCTCAGCACAGGCCAAAGTTTCATTTTCGTTCTCTCTCAGTTTCTCTTCTCTTTACGCTTTCTTTCAGCCAGAGATTCTCTCTGATATTTTTATTTTCCTTTTCTTTGCCCTTTTTCAAGTCTTCTCAGCTACTAAAAATCCCTTCTGGGAGTCCGGGAAGAGTCCTTGGTGTGTCTGAAAAATCCCAGTTTCTTCTTCTTAACAGAGACACTTCAGAGAGAGAGAGAGAGAGAGAGTTAAATACCGAGTACAAAAAAAGAACTAAACTATACTAAAGAAGAAGAAGAAGAAGAAGAAGAAAAACCCCATATTTTCTTTTTCTGTCTTGTTTCATATTTTCATTGCATTCCAAAATACAAGTGAAAAAACCTTTTTTTTACTCTCTTTTTTCTACTAAAAAAAAAAAAAGATGGGAGAACAACAACTTCAACACCGCCAAGTGTTCGACGTCTCAGTTGACGTTCCTCAGCACCCGGGCTCCAAGTGCTTCGACGACGATGGCCGTCTTAAGCGAACCGGTACGCTTTTCAGATTCTTCCTCTTTTTTTTTTTTTTAATGCCAAAAAAGTGATCTTTAAAATCTTTCTTTTTGTTTCTTTCTTTCTTTTCTGAGATTTTCTTGGTTTTTGGTACTGATTCTGTTTGTTTTTGTTTTTGTGTTGATATTTAATCTGGCAGGGAATGTTTGGACCGCAAGTGCCCACATAATAACGGCAGTGATCGGGTCAGGGGTTCTGTCGTTGGCCTGGGCCACGGCTCAGCTGGGTTGGGTTGCTGGTCCTGCTGTGATGTTCTTGTTCTCCTTTGTTACTTACTACACTTCTACTCTTCTCTCTGCTTGTTATCGCTCTGGTGACCCTGTCACTGGCAAGAGGAACTACACTTATATGGATGCTGTTCGAACCAACCTAGGTAAAGTTCTTTTTTTGTTTTTTTCTGGGGTTTATTTTTTAATGTCGATTTGTGAAGTGGGTTTCTCTCGAAAAGGTCTAGTTTTGATTTATATGTGTTGGCTTTGGTTTTGGTTTCATCAGGTGGACTTCAGGTCAAGATTTGTGGGACATTCCAGTACCTGAATCTTTTTGGAGTTGCCGTTGGGTACACTATAGCATCATCCATTAGCATGATGTGAGTATTATATCGTCTATACATGTAATATTGTTGTTTATATGTATTTCTTGTATAATGTAGTTGAGATTTGTGAAAGTTAATACTAATGGTGATGATCAAACAGGGCAATCAAAAGGTCTAACTGCTTCCACAAGAGCGGTGGGGAAGATCCATGCCACATTAACAGCAACCCCTACATGATTGCTTTCGGTATTACGGAGATCATCTTCTCTCAAATTCCTGATTTTGATCAGCTATGGTGGCTCTCTATTGTCGCCGCTGTTATGTCCTTCGCTTATTCGACGATAGGGCTTGGACTCGGAATCGCTAAAGTTGCAGGTCCAGAAAAGACACACTCTCAATCAAAAAATTTATACTGCTTTATATGATTTTTTTTTTTTTTTTTTTTTTTTTTTGGAGTTTTCACTGACATCTGGCTTTGATAAAACACCAGAAAATGGAAAATTTGGAGGAAGTCTCACCGGAATTAGTGTTGGAACTGTGACTCAAACTCAAAAGATTTGGAGGAGCTTCCAAGCACTCGGCGACATAGCTTTCGCCTACTCTTACTCCATCATCCTTATTGAGATTCAGGTATATATACCATATAACATGTCTTTGTTCATTAAAGAAGACTTCGACTTCATTTTCATTGTTATGTTGATTTTTTTTTTTTTTGGAACTAATTTATAATATGCTTTTATAAACAGGACACAGTTAAATCGCCACCATCAGAAGCCAAGACAATGAAGAAGGCCACTCTTATCAGTGTGGCAGTGACAACCCTTTTCTACATGCTTTGTGGCTGCATGGGCTATGCTGCTTTCGGAGACATGTCCCCAGGAAACCTCCTCACCGGCTTTGGCTTTTACAACCCGTTTTGGCTTCTCGACATAGCCAATGCAGCCATAGTGATCCACCTCATCGGTGCATACCAAGTCTACTGCCAGCCCCTCTTTGCCTTCATCGAGAAACAAGCGGCGCAGAGGTTCCCGGACAGCCAATTCATCACCAAAGAGATCAGGATCCCCCTTCCGGGTTCCCGCTACTACAACCTCAACCTCTTTAGGCTGGTTTGGAGGACAATCTTTGTGATCATAACCACCGTGATCTCGATGCTGCTACCGTTCTTCAACGACGTTGTTGGCCTTCTTGGGGCTCTGGGATTTTGGCCATTGACTGTTTACTACCCCGTTGAGATGTACATTGCGCAGAAGAGGATTCCGAAGTGGAGCACCAGATGGCTTTGCCTGCAAATCTTGAGCGCGGCTTGCCTTATAATATCTATTGCTGCAGCTGCTGGCTCAATTGCTGGTGTGGTGCTTGACCTCAAATCCTACAAGCCCTTCAGCACCGACTACTGATTTTGAGCAGAAGAAATCTCTCACGCAACTCAAGTATCCGAGTTCTACTCTAGCGTTTCCGAAAACAAGGGAAGGAATCGGTGTTGTTTAGAATTTCAATTCTTGTTGATTTTCATGTCCATAAAAAGCCTGAATTGGTTATGTTATTGTTCTTGTTCCGTAGTTTTGTTCTTCCCTTTTTTTTTTTTTTTTTTCAGTTACTGTCTTTAGGGGATAAGGATACGCAGGGACATGTCTGTACGTAAATGAAATTGAAACATGAGTCTCTGATCCAAACTATGTTAATTTTCCCCAGTTTCCAATGCCAAATTTGAAAGAAGTTGAGCAAAAGCTTACTCATATTTCTTCCCCACACTTGAAGTTTGCCTCCTTTATCCAATGCAATTTCGTTTCTTCCCCCGATAAGGCACAGTTCTGAACCATCATATCTTTATCATATTATGTACCTGTTTTGCATGGTTTTTCAATTTGACGATTCAAAAACACGTAGTATCAGTAAAGACACCCGAAGATAAAAAGCTACATTTCATTCATGTCTACTTTTTACGCTCTATATTCCATGAAGTAAAGTTGTAAAAATGGTTTCTAAGCTCATCAATCAAACAGTAAAAGAATCTAGCACAGTGTTCTTATTTGTTCCAGCTCTTGGAATCAATGAAAGGGTCAATTGGGTTCCTAAAAATATATGAACCACATCAAACACACGGAGAAACCCACTAACCACTAAAAAAATACAAATATATATATATATATATATATTTATGTATTAAAAAAAAAAGAAGGAAGCAAAATGTGACCAAATTCTAACCATCCGAAACTTGGTGCTTGGTTTGAAAGAAAATGATGGATCATGAGACGCAGGTCAAGTCATTGATTACACGGTGGTGGTTTCTGCTCAGCTTAAGACCTTTGGCTGTATAGTGAGTCAGATGATCTTTATTGGAAAGATTTATTTCTAAGATATGGGGCTTCTTTAAGGAACTGTTAGTTACAGTTGAACAAAGTGTGAGCTTTTGGTGGCAGCAAATAACCGAACCAGTCCCACCATACCCAATAATGGGAATGAGTGATGAACAAGTACCGAAGAACAATCGGGGTCCATTTATGAGTCCATTAAGATTCTTCCTTCCGAAAATTCTTCTGGTTAATCTGTCTCATGAGATTATATGTATATTGTTGCTTGTATGAATATATATGTATATATACATACATTTATAAAGGTACTGAAGAAAGATATTGTGTGCAGGAAATGATACCATATAATACCCTTTAGAATGACCCAATTGAGAGAGAGCCTTTCGGACCATTATAATTAGAGACATTACATGGGAAAAAGATTCTTTCTTCCATCCATGAAGGAAGGAAGCAAAGTTTTGATTATGGACTTTTCTCAACCGCCGAATGTTGTTTAAATATGATTTCGTCTTTTCAACATTTTCAACTTCTATCAAGTGACAGCTGACAACCTTTTTTTAACGGCTCAGATCATTTTCTTTTTCTAATAATCTGATATGGCTTTATAATTGATTGGAACTAACAGTAAGGTACTCTAATCGCGTGAATTTTCCAACAAGATTTCGATTGCTTTTGTAAGAAATCTTATGTGGTGCCTTGTCAAAGGAATAAAATTTACTATAAACCCATCTAAGGTCCGCTTTAAGCTCATATTAAAAGTAAAATAAGTCAAAATAACTTTTAATTTTTGCAATGAAAAACTCCTTCAACAACCCCACAATAATAGAAAAAATTTGGGACATCAAATTCATTGAATAAGTCAATTAACCTGCTAACCCACTGAGTGGTAGCTAATGCCAAAACTCTTCGAGAGAACTTTTTAATTTTTCAATATTTTTCTTTATAATTTATCTTATCAAGAGTTGAACTTCAAGGCCTTAAAAAATATTAGGTGTCACTAGTTTAGTAGTGCAGGTTCCGTGTAAGGAAAAAAAAGAGTTTCACACTCATTATCATTAGTTTTTGACTGTTGAATAGAACTCGACTCCTGACATTCATGTATCATATATGCAATCCTGATGATGAAAAACTAAGCATTCAGATCATCCCGTCTTTCATCACCTTCATCTTCGTTTATAGAAGAAATCCCATGATCCAACAATAAAACATAAAATATTTTAATCCAATTTTATTCGAAAGATGGATGCAGATTAACGCTAAATGCTACACGTCCAATGTTGTATAATACGTTGATTGGCAAGACTTTTTGTATCGGAAATAACAAGCACAAAGAAAAAAAAAATATTCAAAGCACCATTTGGAACTAAATGAAAATTTTAATGTTGTTCCTTTTTGAAAATGATCCATATTATACGTTTTCCATTCATCCTTAGAGCAAGATATGGATATTATGTCTATAATATTTAGGGGTCAAGAAATCACAAGGGAGAGAAAAAGAGGAGAGCAAATAAAATAAATATGTGATTAATTAAAGTAATAAAATTCGTACATGCACTGTACACATATGTATAGTCTCATAGGCTAATGATGATTTGGACTAAAAAAAGAAGAGAGAAAAATGGCGAAGTTGCGAGGGAAGAAGCTACGGTGGGAAAGGCAAATGACTCCGCCGCCACCGGAGGGCCGCAGCTAGCAAGTGGTAGGCCCTCCACATCGGCCGCCGCTAATTATCTTTACAATTTTCCTTCTTCATTTTTTTTTTTTTTTTTTTTTTTTGGGAAAAAAAATGGTTAGACCTTTCTTCATGATATTATAACCTCTTGAGCTTTTTATTTTTAGTGGGGTTGTTGGTGTGCCTTCCTGGAAGTCCCTACCTCCCACTTTTGCTTTAGAAAGACGAAAAAAGTTGTTGCTCACTTTCTCTGTCCTAGTTAGAATTCTTTCTAATTTAGTAATTGAGAGAGATTAAGAAGAATCTCCAAGACTTAAGGGAGTGCGCTTAGATTCCTTATTGCTCATTTTTTTGGCCAAGATTTTCACTGTAGAGTCCACTTAGACTTAGTTAATAATAATTTTGTGAAAAGACAAAGGCAAAAGTGATTTTGATTCTTCATTTTTTTTAATTAAAAAAAAAAAAGGTAACACTGATTATGGTTGTGTAGAGGAAGTTAATTTCGAGTGTGGTTAAGTTATATTCTTTCTTTTCGGAGAAAAAAATGTGTGTCGGCCTATGATTATGAATTTGGACGAAATAAAATAAATCAAAGGCGCAAATGAATAGTGTGAGTTCTTGAATCAACTGCTAATTTATTGCAAGATTTTGCGTGACCTCATTGTGATGCAATATATACGTAAGATACAAGACGGATACATTCTTATACTCAGCATGTTATAAACTATAATTTGCATTTCGTTGTTATATTTTCTTTTTTAAAAACGACAAATACAATAAAACGACAATAAAATGATCACCGCGAAACGACATTAACTAATTAGACGACAACATATTTGAAAAACGACGACTAGTTTGAAACTTCAATCAGCTGAGCTCTACGTCACGTTCGAACCCTGAACTTTTATGAATCTAAAGTCTGCAATCCGAAAATCACCCCACAAAAAGAAAATCTAAAAATCCCCGGCTTCAATTATACAAAGACGGTCCGTCTAGTCCGTGGTGTGCCCAAAATTGTAGGAGATGAGTTGGAGAGCGGTAGGTAAGTTGTCGTGGGTAGGGTTGTTGAACAAAATTATCCATTATTCACTTAATTATTTTTCGTTCTTTGAATTTTTTCAGGGATAATGTGTCTATCGTTTTATCATGTCAAACTTTGTTGAAATAATAATAGTACAATTATTGTCATCATTAAAAGATGAAAGGAAAAAGAAGGGACAATAATTTATTGATCTTTTATAAGAGACGTAAATATTTTACACTTGAGCATTCATCTAATTATTCTCATATTTCAATGAAAACATTAACATTTACCACATCACGTGCAGCAATATGAAGAAAACTAGAAGAGTGATAAAACGACAGCATATGGAGAAACGACAACCGTCTGACAATAGAGTTGGAGTAAGCAAAAATATAGCCGTTCAACTTGGGGGAGAAAAAACGAAATAACCCTAGTTATATTATATATAAGCACGAAAAAACGGAAAAAATAAGGACTGCATTTCTTAGAGAAACAATATTAATTTGAGAAAACCACAGCTCACCGACAAAATCTTAAACGACAAGAACTTATGAAACGACAATATATGTTTGAAAACGATTACTGCTTCTGTTACTTCGACAATTAAAGAACAACTAGCTTCTTCAACGCAACATAAAATAAAGGATATATTACATTTTTTTCCTCATGAATATTTGAAGTCTTGTCATAAAATATCATATAAATTTTAATTTATAACATTCTTATGCGAATTTTTCTCCTCAATTAAAATTTTAATGAAAAAGTACACTTTACACATATTGGAAGCATCAATTGAAGATATTTAATATAGAATTATAAAATGACACACATTAATCGTACTCCTATCATCATTTATCATTATTAAATATAAAATTATGAAATTACCTGCAAGAGAAATGTATTGAAAAAAAAAATTTCAACCCAAAATATTTATTCTTTTAACTTAAAATGTTTCATATTTAATATTTGTAACTCATATTTTCGATGAGTGTCATGTTTATTTTTTTCTCAAAAAATTAATTGAGAGGGAATTCACAAAATTTTTCAAAGTTCAGAGAAAAAGAATGGTACAAATTGAAATTCGGAAAACATTTATGACAGCCTGAAATTCGGAGGAAAAATCATTATTTGTCCTCTAATGAATGACAACATCCTTGACATTCGAAATAACATATTCCACCGACGTTTGATCAGTTCTCTTTCGTGACCAAGATCTTTGACAGAAATCTAGGTGAGGTGTTCTTTTTTTTTTTTTTTTTTTTTGGGACATTCCAATAAATTATTCGAAAAGTCAAGAAAACTCATACAATGGATATAAATTTAGACAACTATCAGTTCAAAAAACAGATGGAATTCATTTCCCATCCCCAAAATAATCTCAAAGAGACGTACAACACCTTGGAAAATAGTCAAACCAAAGTAATGCTAAAATTAGCATACGTATAGAGAAGAGTACAAAACTTCTCAAGAAAAAATTATCACAAATTAAAAATTATTCATCCAAAGAAAACCTCCCAGGAAAAAATATAAAACAAAATAAAAAACAATACATCTGTACTTGCAACAAATGAACAACCAAAAACGATCGTTCCAGCATTAACCATAACGGCGCCCTCTCTCCCCACTATCAAATTTCCGGTATAAGCAACGGGAATGGTTGACCAACGGTCAAACGGGCAGTATCAACTATCGGTTGTAATTGTAATGGTGTCGGATTTTAACTTACATGAACATGGTACTTTTACTGGTTTGCGTCCCAAATGAACAGAGTTGATTTTTGCAGCAACAAACAGCCATGCCGTCTTTTCTTGTGTAAGAGTAGTTCAGACTTCAAATTAACCATAACTAAGAAAGTTCTTCCCTGCCGAACTTCTTCCAAGCTTCCTGTTTTTAGCATCAAACCAGCTTAAAGATACGAATGAATAAAACCCAGACCAGACAACAAGTAGAACCAGGAGTAGTTCGGGTATTAGGAAGCTTCTATGAATCAAGAGAAACATTGCCAAGTACAGAGAAAAGTACCTGAAGGATATCAAACACCTTCTCTGCGGTAAACTTTTGTTCCAGACTGGCTCCTTTCTGTTGAACCTTATCCGGGTGGACGCACAATATGGCCTTCATATAGACCTTTTTAACCGAGCCAGACGTAATTAGATCTGTCAGCGAAACTGGCTCCCAACCACATTCAGGCCAAAGCACCTGTTCATCATTCCAGAAAAAAAGGGTAATGTCATATTGATGAAGTTCTTGCTCGGTGATTCAAGTTCAGATTAAAATTCTAAACATAGGAAGTAAGGAGTTCACATCATTCCAAAACACGAGTAATCATAGTACTAGGAATAAAAACAACTTCTTAATGAGAAAAATCATTTTTAATGCATGATTTTTTAGAATACATCTTTGCAGTAGAAAGACAGCATTTACACCGTCAGGAAGAAACCTTGGATTTAAAGCCTATGGGATATAACTTGTCACTTGCACTGATCATTATTCTCTACCTCCTTTTTGCATCCTTGATTCACGAGTTTGTTGCAGTTTAAACAATAGCTGTACCACAATTAGACCTGTTTAACTGTTCAAAATCATAACCTACAGAACACTGATTGAACAACCAGGCTTCCCAAACAAAAGCTAGACGTCTGGGGAGTAATCAAAACACACAAATCACATACGCTACTTAATGGAGTAGCATACACATATTTTCACTTTTTGGCAACCAGCAAAAAAAAAAAAAAATAATAATAATAATAGCAAGAAAAGGGTCGGGTAAACGAACATTTTTCAAAAGCATAAATTAGTATCAATAGTATTCACAATTATGTTCAGTAGATAACATGATCTATCATCCCCACCATACTTGTTCAAAACCGAAATTTCCAGCTAATGTTCACCAATGAATGAATCCAATCTAGTAGACAATATGTGATAGTTTCAGAATCATGTAAGACATGTTTATCCAATCATATAATAGAAGATAACGTAGAACTGATAATTTCATGTGTACTAAAATACAGAATTATTATGCAAAATATTAAAAGCATAATAAAGAGTATAACATACAAGTTGCAATGACGACAATAATGCACGCATGTTGCCCTCTTTCCCTGCCGCCCAACGTTTTATTTCAACATCCAGAGATTCAGCAATTCTCTGCAAAATAGACAATTAAAGTAACCACCATGAAAAGATATGACATAAAAAAATAAATACAAAAAAAAAAAAAAAAAAAAAAAAAAAAAAAAAACACACACACACACACACACACAAAAGTATCAAGGAAACAAGCCGCTCCTTACTCTATCCCATAAAAGGAATCTACTATAAAACGTTAATAATGAGTAGTTAAGAGTCACCCTGATGGGGCTAGCTTAGTGGGCAGGAGGAGAGGGATTTGAATACGAACGGGCTCACAGCTTTGAAGCCTGGAAGTGTTTTCTTTTCTCTTAAATAAGTGAGAGCCACAGACCCCACACCATTAAAAAAAAAAGGGGTAAAGAGTCATCTTTTAATTTGAATATCATTGAATAAACGTTCTCTGTATGCATAATACCAAAGCGAATGAAAGAAACCAAATACTTAAACGACACTTTAAAAAACAAAAACAAAAACCTAACTAACTAACTAACTAACACACACTTACACGCCTCTCTTCCTGCTCTTGCTGAGATTGAAAGTCACGCTGGTTCATATCCATCACCGCTTTTAACTGCATAAAAAACAATAAAAACGTTATTGTCCAGTGCAAGATTAAGTAAAACAGAGAGCCGAAATTTAAAAAATACAAAGTAAAAGTGGGTTTTCAGAATTATTCCATAAAGAACATTGGCTATACAGCCATAACTGCTCGATGCACCAGGCTGGCAAAGGCCAAAGAAGAAAAAGGTTGTATGGATTCATTGAGGAAGTTAGGCTCAAACTTTGGAGGCAAAATCGTATACTTATGTTTAAGTAAATAATGAGAAGCAAGTTTTCAGATGAAAAAAACACAGACCATACGCTGCCGGGTTCTTTGAATTCGTCCATGTCTAAGGTTTCTTCGCTCTTCACTTTCATCTTCAACTTCTTCAAAGTGTTCAAAAATATTGGTCCCTTCAAGAAAGAAAAACAGAAGGATTTCAGATATATATATATATATATCTTTTCAAAATTTGCAATTCGACTAACAGAATACAAACTTCAGTACCTTCAAACATTGAAGAAAGGTCATCATAAATTCCACTAGCGGAAGGAGACTTCTTTATACTGGTGGACTTCTCAGAAGATGTCTTCTGAGGCACTGCAGGTCGAGGTCCTCCTTTTTTGTACATAGGAGCATCAAATACAGGATCCTGAAAGTAGGTCAGAAAATAAATAACACACCCCGATAATGTGGGAAAAGGAGTTCAACTATACTCATGTTCTCACCGGAGTTGTAGTCCTTGACTTTGGTACGCTGACTGATCGGGCGAAAAAGGATTCGAGGTCACCTTCACTATAACTGCCAGTCCTATTGACCGAGGTTCCGGCCCATTCTTCATCCGACCGAGAATTCGAGCGTCTGTTTGCATTATTTTGCACCCCACCTCTGGCAAAGTCCTCAAGTTCGTCTAACGAAGAGACGTCCGAGCTCTTCACTGTATTTGTCATTATGAGGCAAGTCAGAAAAGAAAAACAACTCCTTGCACCTTTCTCTATTAAAGGAAATATATAGAAACGTGTGTGTGTGTATATATATATATATATTATCCCATTTTAAGCTAAAGAATAAAGGGTAAACCTTTAAATCCCTGTGAAACTTGTGTTGTTGCTCTTGGAGGGGATTTCAATCTTGGAGGTTTTGTTCCTCCGGACTTGTTGAGCTTACTGATCCCTTCAAGGGGGTCTGACAACAAATCTGAGGAATCATATGCAGTTTCTGAGGTTGAAGTTGATTCTAGCACAATTAAAGGATCTTCTGATGAAGTAAAAGTTGATTTAGTTGATTGACGAGCACTATGTTTTCTTCCACTTAAGCTGAAGAACAACATGAAAGTTTAGTTCTACTTTCGAAACTCCAAAAATTATTGTAGAAAATCTACATTACTATCACTCAATCATCCAAAAGTAAGTTTTTCAAATCATACGTACCCATTATTTGGAGCAACATTGGCACCAAACCCAGGCATCAAATCATCAAAATTAGACGTGGTGCCTTTTGGTTTCGCGGCTGCTCCAACAAAATCGCTCAACAAGTCATCAGTTGGAGCACTCTGCTTCGGAGGCGAAGCAAACGACCCAAAAATATCATCCGAATAGTTCTTCGAATAATTCGAACTCTTCAACCCAGGCATTGCACCAAATATATCGTCATTATCATAGCCACGAGACAAAGAATTCGCATTGGAGCCCAAAAAGAATGAATCGTAATCAAACGACGAACCACCTCCAGTGGTAGCTGATTGCTCCGTGGTATTATTGTTTCCCCCGAAAATATCATCGTAATCCCCCGAAGCTCCACCATAGTAGGGTTTCGGATCACGTTGATCGCCGAGAAAGGACGAAGGATTGTGGTTCGTATTCGATTCAACACCGAAATTCCAACTCTGTGCGTTATTATTATTATTATTATTCCCGACGGTTCTCTTCGACGCGGCCATTGGAGCCCCTTTCCCTTGGGGTTTCAACCCAAACCTCTCGGTGAATACACCGAACTCGTCCATGTTCAGACCTCGAGCTAATCAACGAGGTGCGACGATTCGAACGATCACAAATTCACAATCTCGAAACGAAACAGACACAATTAAGCAACAAAAGATCTAAAATTAGAAGGAAAAAAATTCCAGCAAAGCAGATCGAGCTACGAGAACAGGGGCTCAGCGGATTCGCGAAATACCGGTCCAAATTCAACCAAAATAGAAATCGTTACTCCTCTTCACCGGAAAAAGTGATGAAATTGAGCGACGATCGGCGGATCTGAAATAAGGTGGGGGAATTTTCCGGCGAGGGGAATTTGGGAAGAGAAGGAGACGGATTGAGTTAGGACGGTAAGGAAGAATTAGCGGGAATCGGGGGGGGATTTGGACAAAGAAAGAATGGTTTGGAGAAATTTGCGGGATTAGAAAGGGAAGGGGAACAGGGAAAGATTCAGAAGAGCTACGTTGTTGGTCGCTATTTCTCTGTGTCTGTGTGAGAGTCTCTGGGTGCAATGTGAAGGTGGCGAAGGTGAAGACTGAGTGGCGGACCACGAAATATGCCACGGCGAATGTATGACTCACGAAAT
>JAFMPE010016997.1:12189-28594 GCA_024759925.1 Ficus religiosa | reverse complement strand
TTTGATTTTCCTGGAGTTTGAAATTCTATTGGTATAAACTGATCAAGAAATTCCTCAGGTATGCTTTCTCATTTTATTATTTGTAATTTATTTAATTTGGGAAGTTCCATTCTTGTCTTGCATGGCAACGACGATTTGATACTTGATCGTGAATATTTCACTTGTCACACATAGAAGAAAGGCTTTTCCTCAGGTGATCAAATCAAATCATGGAAGCCACCAGATGATGATCATTGTTGCTCAAGTCTTTAACATTCATGCCTGCAATCAACTTTGCAGAGAGCTCATTTCCGTGGGGGCATTTGTGCGGTTTGGACATCGTGACTGCTTACTGTTGGCTGCTATTGCGAAGAATCGGAGATAATTCAAAGGGACGCTCTCATGCACACATAGCTGAAAGCATTGCAGTCAGTGATGGCTTGCTATATGGCTCAAGAGTTTGGTATCAAAGCAATATTTCTTTATTAAGCAACGCAGAAAACTGTGGTGGAGGCAGTGCGGTTGGGGAAGCCTTTTCTTGTTCTCAAGTGTCTCTTCTCCGGTAATCGGTATTAACCTGGACTGATGAGATCCCATGGTGCATTTCTTATGGCTGTACTTCACGACTATAATGCCGAAACTAATTAATTAAGTACTTGTTTTCGTAACTGGATTTAATGATCTTATATTCTGTTTTTTCATATCTTGTGCTTCGCGATCAGAAGAATGTTCTTCGCTACTCGAAATTTATGTCCTTCCTTTAAATATTAATAGATTCATCCTCATTCTTTCTCCCTTTAAAATCAAATTAAGTCGGGAATGATTCTAAAAGAGAAGAAATGTGGCACAATGTTTAAAACGTATCCCTAATATTTTACCATTGAGTATAAAATGGAAGGAAAGCAAATAAGCAAACACATGTAAGATTTATAGCGGTTCACTTCATACACTCTAACTCCCTTATTTGACAAAAAAAAAAAAAAGAGAGAGAGTCAACAGACCATAACCCCCAACCATGGCCACCTGAAACCTCCACATCCGTAGTTGTCTTCGTAGTTAACACATTATGGAACAAAAACTATAAGCTTCAATTCAAAATTTTCAAATGGGTAATAAATTATAGTCATGTGAAGTAAGCATGGCATTTGAATGATCTGGAATTCTCAACGTTGTCATTAGGTCTAATAATTAAAAACCAAAATTGATCTAATCTAGTTTCATTCTTAACTGGAAAATGCTAGGAGCATCAACTATAATCCTAACTTTTAAGTATCAACCTATATAATATATAAGTTGCCTTTTTTTTTATTAGTAAGTTTTTAAAATATTGTCACAAGAATTGATTGTATCTACCAATGAAAAGATAATAGCTCATTTCTACGTGAGCTTAACATTATTTTTCTTAAATTTTTAATCCAATCAAATATAAAGATTGGACTGAATTAGATCAGTTAATTTTTCAATCGCATTGAATGTTTTGTGATTTGTTTTTGAGTTATATGCAAGAATGTCATAAATTTTACACCTTCTTATATTTATGCTCATTATAACATTAAAGTTGATAATTTTAGTATTTTAAAATGATAAAATTATTAATTTTAATATTAAAATGAGTAAAATTAGCAGAAAGTATTGGGTATATGGTTCTACACCTAATTGTCTCTGTGTTTCCTAATATCTTGTAAAAGGTTTAACCAAAAATCTTTGTAAAGAAGGCCCAACCCAAATGCTTTCGAAACTTTAACGCAAAGTCTAATGTGGGCCATACTGGGCTAACATACTCGAGAAAATTTAACCACCCTTTGCCAATCATTTTTTTTTTTTTTTAAATAACCAAATACAATTGAATGCACGTAGATCATATGCATTCTTAAATATTCATATTGTTACGTATGATGATATGATTTTAAGAAAATATTTTGTGAGGTGTTGTTTGTACTTATCCAGCGAAGGCTCATACGTATGTGCTTGTGCTGTTGGTAACACAGGTGGATAGCCCGTTACTTAAATGTTTTCTGGACTCACGAAACTGTACGGAGGCGATGAAGGAAGGGAGTAGGATACAGCTACAAATTTAATTTCTGCATTTAAACTTCTTAAATTATTTTGTATCGACTATATTTATAACTATGTTTTCAATATTTTGATACTATTAAATTAGTATGAGTACTTTATGAGAAAAAGACTTTAGAGTATTTTATTTTAACTCATATGACCTTATGACTTTTAAATATTAATTAAGTACGAATTTGAATATGATCTTTATTATCTTGAGATTTTCAATTTTTTCGGTTAAAAATTTTAGTAAATTTAACTCTTATAGAGTATTTAAAAGTTATGAGTACTTTACAAGAAAAAGACTTTAGAGTATTTCCTTTTAACTCACATGATATTATAACTTTTAAATATTAATTAAGTACGAATTTGAATAGCCTAATCTTTATTATCTAGAGATTTTCAATTTTTTCGGTTAAAAATTTTTGTAAATTTAACTCTTATAATACGAATATAGTTTATTTAAAAAAAAATTCTATATTTTTGGAACCTAACATAAATAAGTGTTAAGACTAAATGAATTAATAATAAGTAAGTTAATTAACGGTCTAAAAAATTAGATCATAATAGTATAGCAGCTCGTCCACCTTTTTTTTTTTTTTTGAAGTTATTTCTGAAAATCTATTTATTTTCAATCTCTTTCTGATATGCCACGTGGTTATCAACTTGCCATGGAAAAGGCAAACCTGTTGAATTTAATTCCATTTAATGTTTTTAGAAGATATATATCTATAGTTTTTCAGCACGCAAATATATCTATAAATTTTTCTACAGCTTCTGAAAAAGGGAAAAAAATCAAAAGAAGAAATTATAATTAGTTTGTGACATTTTTTTGAAGCTATGGGGACGTGATTAGGTAAAAGATCTTCAGGGCGTTTTGGTTTTCTGTTGTTGATGTTGTGATCTGCTCTGATTACAAAGTCCTATTTCCAATAGTAAACTAGCCACGTGGAGGTAGAAGTATCCGTTCATTCAGACCGATCACTGGTGACTCGACTTGACCCGACCATTGGTCCCTTCTCGGATGGCATAGCTACCCGACTAGGTTTTGCCACCTCATTAGAGTATGCCACGTACCCAGCCTTGATCTTACTTGGAGACGACTTGGCTTCTCTGAATACTCCGCCTCGGGGAATGATACTCATGACTGGTAAGGTCCCCTGGGATCACACTCCACGTACTACCTAACATCTGATACAAGTCCTGTCACTGTGCACATCAATAGTCGACTTTCCCTACCTGCTACTGCACAATGTCACGTCGCCACCCACCGCCACCTGCTCTAACAAGGGCTAATCCTGTTGGCGCCGGCGGCAGGCCACCCTAGTGTCCCCTGTACCAAACCATGGACACGTGGCATTAGTCCCTTGGACCATAGAACCTGCAAGCTTAAGGCCTACTCACTCACCGGGTGTTCTAGATAGCCGACCCGGCTGGGTCACCCGAGTGCCCAGAACAGCGAGAGGCGCCTATAAATAGAGGGTGAACCCACAAATTCAGATATGGATATTTTTTTCTTATCAAAGCTCTGCCTCTCCTCTTGCTCATCAGTACCCTACTGACTTAAGCATCAGAGTGCCCATGGCAGACACCACACTGGTGTTCCAATCACTGCGAGGTGCTTCTATTTTATAGGTGATCGACGGCAGAGTGACCAGACATATCCAATCAGACTAGCCGATCACATTGGGTGCTACTGCCAGAGGCTTTTTCGGCATCAACATCTGTTGATCAAAAAGTTAAGAAGAGAGACGGAGAGAGATGGATTGGAGTGAATTGAAGGAGAGTCAAGAAAGATAAAAAAAAGGGAAACGGAGCGAGAGATGGATTGGAGTGAATTGAAGGAGAGTCAAGAAAGATAAAAAAAGGGAAACGGAGCGAGAGATGGATTAAGGTGAATTGATGTAGAGTCCAAAAAGAACAATAAGCTTTCCTTTTTCTTTATATTTATTACACGTTCATAAAAGCTCAGTTTATTTTCTTAGAATATAAAGCTCAACTTTTAATTACCAAAGAATGGTTATGGTTACAAAAATCAAACTGAACATACAGATCCTAAAATTAGTTTCTAGCAAAAAAAAAAAAAAAAAAAAAATCTAAAATCAGTTATAAAAAATAAATTAAAAATTGTTGTAGTTCTACATATGTCAATTAAAGATAGGAGAAGAATTTATATTACAAAACGGAGTTAGCAAGAAAGTCCCCATAAATTATAATAAGGATATTTCTTTTTGGTGAATTTGTACTTTTTTGTGAATATCTGTAAATTACATACTTTAATGAAAAATTAGATTGGATGACCTTTTTAAGTCACTTAATCTAATAATTTATTTATTTTTTTTAAAATTTATTCAATCAGTAGTTAATTAATAATTAATTATGTAATTTGATGATTTGTGTATACGGTATTTCAATTGAACATCACTATTCACGGAAATACTCAAAGGCCCAAAGAAGTCAAACATCGTGGTCCAAACTTCGGAGATGTTGCAAAAGTGACAACTTCTTACACGTTGACGTTCCCATTCCAAGTGGAGCCACATCTCATTTTAGAACATATATCACTTTTTAAACACAAAGTGCCTGCAAATTCCATGTCGGAGCCACATCTCATTTTAGAGCCACATCTCATTTTAGAACATATATCACTTTTTAAACACAAAGTGCCTGCAAATTCCATGTCGGAGTCACATCTCATTTTAGAAGTGCCTTCAGAAGATTCCAAACGGAGTCGCATCTCATTTTAGAACATAAACCATCTTTTCAAACACAAAGTGCCCTCGGAAATTCCAAGCGGAGTCGCATCTCATTTTAGCATCTCATTTTAGAACATATACCACCTTTTCAAACACAAAGTGCCTTCAGAAAATTCCAAGCGGAGCCACATCTCATTTTAGAACCTAACATGTACCACTTTTTCAAACACAAAGTACATTCGGAAAAAGGAATTAGGTATACTTATGAATAGACTTTATTAAGTTATAATTTTCAGATAATTAGAAACTAAAAAAAAAAACTCAGACATTTAGAAATCAGTCTATTTTCTCGCTCCTCACCAATGTGGGATTCACACCTTTTTCTTTTCTTTTCTTTTCTTTTTTGTTTTTTTTTTTTCCAGACAGCATATATCACAAGATGTATTTTTTCAAGCGTCCCTGATGTGGGATTCATCAGTTTACTGTATACTCTTTTTTCTCAGACAGCATATATCACAAGACCCCCCAAGGGTCAAACATCTCCTGTTGTTATCACCGTTTTGCCATAAGAGGGAGATTCCTGGAAGGATCCCAAAAGCCATACAACTACAAAGATCGTAAATCACCAAGCCAAGATAAATAACAAAGAATCACAGCGGAATTATGTTCAGCAAAGCTGTGAGCTCTTCTTCCTCTCTGTACAGAAGCAGTCTGTTCTTTCCAAACAAAAACTAAGCTGGTATACCTTTCATTGTTTGCTCATTTGTTTGACTATTTTTTTTGTTCTAACATTGCATACGATTGTTAAATCGTCTAACTGAATTCTCTGTTTCTGTTTTCAACTGTTTCTCATCAAGTACTTCAATTCCATAGTCTGTCATGTCGTTCCATAATGTCATCGTCTTTATGATCACCATAGAATTCTTTGCTTATTTGGTTGTCTAATTTTGTTGGTTTTGAAATGCCATGTGGTTGTCAAGACATCTGATAGAATTCTTTGTTTATGTTTTCAAACGTTTGCAGCCAAGAACTGAAGCAGAGCAAAACCCTTCAGTTCCGTAGTTCGTGATGTCTTTTCATGAAGTCATCGTCTTTACGATCACCATAGCAGGTGTGTTCATCCAGGTGGAGTTTCAATCAAAAGGTTCGTCCCTGTTGGAAACCCACTATTGGATCATGTCCATCTTTTTTGTTGCTTTCTTGGTCTTCGCTGCGGAGTGGCTGAAGAGTAGAACTACTCCAGTCCCACCTGCTGATGGTGATAATGTGAATCATGCCAGAGCTCTGAGCGAGATCAGCCTCGTGTCAGGGATTCTAGCCTTAGCTTTGCTGTTTCTGATCATCCACGTCGTTATAGGGTGTGCTATTCTCGTCTTTTTGGCTATTTATGTGGTGATGAGGATTTACTCCTATCAACCAGTCAATGATAGACTTTTTCTTTACCTTGCCAAATTGAAAAATGCAATCAACGGCAACTTGGATGAGGAGATCGATGAATAAACTCCACCCCAAGCAATTGGGGGTCAGTAACTCGTACACTTGATGTGCTAGTTCAGTTTGGTGTTTTTGTTTTGTTTTGTTTTGTTTTTTTTAATTTTATTTTTCAAGTTTAAAAAAAAAAAAAAAGGTTATAATCAATAGGGTCTTCGGGTGCTTACAAAATTGTTGCAACTTTGTAGCAGTGACCCTTGGACATACACATATCCTGTAAGATGGTTTTCTTTGTTCTTATGTAAGATGTATTTGTTTGTTATTCTGATTATTCTAGTTCATTAAAAGAGATTCTCCTTTTGCTTGAGTTATAAATTGTTCGTCATTGAAAGTAATTCCTAATTTATTGGTGGTTTGTTTCCTATTTGTTTCCAGATAAAAGTTCCCATGACAGTAGATATGGACTTTTTTGACGCTTAAACCTTCAACAATACTATTATTAGAATACACAAAATATCCCAATAAAATCCTATTATGAGTAAAGATGACAATAGAGCGGGGTAGAGGTGGGTATGCTTCCGCATTTTATTTTTACCTCCCATACCCGCTCTCATATCCACCTAATTTAAGGCGGATTCAGGGACGGGAGATTTTCAATGAAAATGTTATATCCATACCCTGCTTATATACCCATTAAGAGTATAAAAGAAAATAAAAAAAAATTGCAATAAAGTATGGACAAATTATATTTTTCCCCCCAACTTTAGGCCTTATAGCAAAATACCCCCGAACTTGAATTTGTAACATTTTTTGCCCTTGAACTTTGGAAAAGTTTGTGAATTTTCCCTCTTAATTAATTTTTTGATGAAAAAATACACATAACACTCGTTTGAAGCATGAGTTGCAGATATTAAATGTGAAACACTTATATTTAAGTTAAAAAGCTAAATATTTAGGGTTGATTGTCATTTTTTTTTCTCATATTTCTCTCTTATAGATAATTTTGTTATTTTACATTTAAGTGCCA
The DNA here is from genome assembly GCA_024759925.1 of Ficus religiosa. Classification (NCBI taxonomy): domain Eukaryota; kingdom Viridiplantae; phylum Streptophyta; class Magnoliopsida; order Rosales; family Moraceae; genus Ficus; species Ficus religiosa. The sequence goes on along the minus strand of JAFMPE010016997.1, from coordinate 21,406 downwards.
AAAGTGCTACCAATGTATGTCGTTTCGTAATTCTATACTTAATACCCCAAACTTATGCTTCCAATAAGTATTAGATGTATTTTTTGTCAAAAATTTAATTGATGGGGAAAATTTGTAAATGTTTTCAAAGTTCAAGGGGAAAGAATATTACAAATTGAAATTTGGAGGGCATTTTGTGGCAGGGTCTAAAGTTCAGGGCAAAAAAGTGTAATTTACCCTTAAAATATTAATAAAATTTAATATCATAATTTAAATTTTAATATTTATTTATTTATCTATGACAATGAATGTAAATGAGACAGGTGCAGGGGCGAGAGAGCCTCTCCCACCCCTGTCCCGTACCCGACTGAGACCCCCATACCTGTTTCTATATTCATATAGTATTTCCAAACCCGCTCATTAGGATTATGTACCCGTATTTATGGATAAAAATGTCGTCCCCAATTATAAGGACTTTTTCTATACCTTGACAAATTGAGAAGAACAATGTACGGCCAATTGGATGAGGGGATCAATAAATAGACACCACCCCAAGTGATTTTGGGTCAGTAACTGAAACACTGCATGCCCTTGTTCAAATTGGTGTGTTTGCTTTGCTTTGTTTTGTTTTTTGTTTTTTGATTTATTTTTTCAAGTTAAAAAAGTTATGCTTGTCATGAAATGATCGTCTAGGGTGATATTTATAAAGGAGGGAACATAGATATATATTAGCATTAATATGTGATATGATTGGTAAAAATAGATAGAAAAAGAGAATGTATGTATAATATTTTGAATTGATATATTATTCAAATATATTTGTATTATAATAGAATATATGAGGCATCCAAATGCACATTGCATTGCATTGATATATAATATACAATGAATGTGTCTTCGAAGCGCACTACAAATTTGTGGGTCAAAAATTGAGATCAAGTGAAAAGAGGTCCGAGTAAATAAATGGAAAAAGGATATATATTTGTAAGGGCTTTTAATTACAAAAATGGAACATGATCTTGTGACGTTGTAATGTTTTCGCAACGGATCTTTGACGTGCACATTTCTGTGTTGATCCTGTTACAAGTTATTTGGGATCAATAGTGACTGATGCAAAAATCACAACGTGGAAGTCTAATAAATGACCAACAAAAACGTTTCTTGGTACGTGAAATGATGGTTCTAATGAAATTGGAATTTAATTTCTCCTCTGTTTTAATAACACTTTGAACACAGAGGGTTTATTCTAAAACTATCTCCTCAAGGGTAGACATTATGATGTTTATTTTTTGACCAATTATTTTATTTATACCTGCTATATCTGCTTCCTTCATGAATTGGCTAATTGTTTAGATATCCTATATAACTAATTTTGTTGTTTGCGTATCCTATATTGCTTCTTTCATGAATTGACTAATTGTGTACTCTGCATTGCTGATTTTGTTCAAGTCCCCATTCAGTCTTAAATTCTATCCACTATGTGAAATGTTTTTGGTAATCAGTGTGTAAGCCGAGTTTTAAACGCCTTCTCTCTTCTTGCCATGAAAGACTTTAAACTGAAAAACCATTTCTAATCTTAGTTTTCTCTCCTCACCTCTAGGTTAGAGCTTTCTTGTATGCCAAGAAAATCTCAAGCAATGCTGAGGTAAACTCCGTTGGGCATGTTTTCCAAATGTGGATTTCGGGTGACACTTATCATTGAGATTGTTATCTTCTACAGACTTTAACTCATTGGAATATTGCCTGGTAAGTGGAGAAGACAGTGAACACATTTGACACTAATTAGGTTAGGCATTTGTGACTAATATGTTTTTTTTTTTTTTTTGGCTAAAATTGTACAAATCTTATACCTTTTGGAGTTGAAAATGTCGTTTTTACCAGAACTGTTTATTTCAGTGTTCATTTCTTTCATACTTATGGCTAAAGACGACTCTTGAACTAATTCATTTGTTACCATGTTTCTCCTGTGAGGTTGGGCAATTCTATTTAAAAAGTGTTTGAGTCATTTTGTTAATTGACTCCGTTTAGATTCGATTTTCCTCTTGTGAAAATAACCCTTATTATTTTGATTAATCATCAATGGGATGTATGTGTAATTTCAACAAAATACAGGGCTTTCCTTAAAAACAAAAAAGGCAACAAAAAGCAAAGCATCAAACAATCAGGGGGGAATAATTTTCCATTAAACCACCTTGCCTTTCGGCGCCTACGCATCGGCCCGAAGGGAGTTTTGCATCCGACGGCCAGGATTAAAGCGAGAACTTTGACCTCAGATTTCATTTTCAGAGTAAACATTCCACCTCAGCATCTTTTACGGTCAGGATTAAGCAATACCTGTGCTTGCGGATGGTCAGGATTGCAGGAACTTCGGAAATTTTGACCACACTCTTTTCTACTGAGTACTGACCCAGGTTTATCAGTTTGCAACTTCGCGCTAAAATTCTATTTCTAATTCCCCAAAAAAAAAAAAAAAAAAAAAAACCCTCTCAAAAAAAAGCCCTAAGTTGCCGTTGCCGTCGCGATTCAGTGTTCGCTCCGTTCATCTTCTTCTACGCCGTTCAAAAACTCCAGTCACATCGTCAGAATCTTCGTCGTTCAGGTAATGCTCCGATTTTCTATGGCCTCTGTTTAATTTCTAAGACTTCGAAGAATGGTCTCTGTTCATTCCGTGATTTCGTCGACAGACTTTGGTGAGGGTTTCGGACTTTCCACAAGCTTCAGCTCCAGTTTGGTCTACATTCGCTAATTTCGTCGTGATAATCCATTTTCTTACCAGTCTTCTTCGTCTTTATTGAATTTTTCAATGTGATTTCTTCTGAATTCTCTGTTTCTAGTGCCTTTTTCGTTGAAGTCAAGCCACCTAACTGAATTATCTGTTTCTGTTTTCAAAATTTTTGTAGTGAAGCACGGAAGTCGAGCGAAAGACTATGGTTCCGTTGTTCGTGATGTCGTTTCATAAAGTCGTCGTCTTTACGATCACCATACTAGGCGTGTTCATCCCGCTGGACTTTCAAACGAAAAGTTCGTCTTTGATGGAAACGCACTATTGGACAATGTCCATATTTTTTGTTGCTTTATTGGCCTTTGCCGTGACATGGCTGATGAGTACTTCTCAAGTCCAAGCTGAGAATTCGAGTCACAGTAAAGCTATGAACCAAATCAGCCTTGTGTCCGGAATTATTGCCGGTATTTACTCTTATAAACCGGTACACGATGCACTTTTTCTACTCATTGCCAAATTAAAAAGAGCAATATGCGGCCAATCGGATGAGGAGAACGAAGAGACAACACCCCAACCAACTGGGGGTCAGTAATTGATTGCGTGTTTTAGTTTTGCTTTTTTTGCTTGTGTTGCAATAACCTCCTTGGATATTCCTCTTTGTCTTTCCAGCCATGGATTTGGGTGCTCTTTAGCTTTCTCTCCATTCCGCTGCATCATATTCACTGTAAAATTTTTTCCTTTGTTATTTCGTGAGCTGTATTTGTTTGTTGTTCTGATTATCCTAGTTAATTAAAGGTGATTCCCCTTTTGCTCGAATTCTAAATTTGTGGGTCAAAGTTTTGAATTCAGTAAGAGGGGTCCAAGTTTTCTCAACACGATGGTTATAGATTGGATTGAGGATTGAAAATTTCTCAATCCGTGTAATATTTGAATCCGAACTGTATATATGCATTTTTCCTAATTGTTTAAAATAAAAATTCAATTACTTGTGTGGTGATGACTTGTGTTGTATTGAACTATTTGATTTTTTATTATATTTATTTTAATTTCAGAGGCTCAATCTGTAAATCCGTGAATACAGTCTACGAATCCAGTGTTTTGGATTGGATTGGATTGGACTGGATTAGGAGACTAATAGATTGGTAACGGATTGAGATGTTCTCAATCCGGAAATTACGGATTGACCTCTAATCTGATTCGTGAACACCCCTATATGTAAGGGCGTGTAATTCCAGAAATGGAGCCTCTTGTGATGTTGTAATGTTTTTGCAACGGATGCTCTTATCTGCTTGTGTTTTTGTCTATCCTTTATGAGTTATTTGGGATCAATGGTGACTGATGCAAAAATCACAACGTGCAAGACTTTTTCCAATGAAATGTAAAGTTAATTTCTTGTCTGATCAGGTTCCAGGTGTGAAGTATACTCATATTGCCTAATCTTAAATGAGGCTTGGTATTCTTATATATTTTGTTAGACATTAACAACACTCTGGAGGGTGGGACTATTTTATACTGATAGTTCAATCAAGGGGGCAAATTATGATGTTTAACTGTGACCAACTATTTCATTTACATTTGGTGTATCTGCTTCCTTCATGAATTGACTAATTATTTAAATATCCTATATTACTAATTTTTGTGGTTGAATATCATATATACTTCTTTCATGAATCGATTTAAGAGACAATTGTCAAGTTTTTCATCGATTTAATTGTTTGTGCTCTGGATTACCAATTTTGTCAAGCCCCCATCCAGTCTTGAATTCTATCCTCTGTGATTATATGTTTTTGGTGATCAGTGTGTAAGCCGAGTTTTGATTGCCTTCCCTCATCTTTCCACAGAAGACTTTAAACTGAAAAGCAATTTCTAATCTTATTTTCTCTTCTCACCTGTAGGTTAGAGCTTTCTTGGATGCCAAGAAAATCTGAATCAATGCCAAGGTAAACTCCTAAGTTCGTGCTTTCCAACTAGTTATCTTACTTATATTAAGATCTTTTCTTGCCAATGCTTAAGAACTATAGCTACTTTCCTTTTCAATATGATTTTGGATTTCAGGTGATACTTTTCATTGAGGTTGTTATCTTTTATGACTTAACTGATTGGAATATTGCTTGGTAAGTGGAGAAGACAGTGAACACATTAACACTAATTAGGTTAGGCATTTGTGAGTTGTATGTTTTTTTGCTAAAATTGCACAAAAGTGGTTTGACCAGAACTGCTTATTCCCATATTTGTTTCTTTCATCCTTCTGGTAAAGACAATTGTTCAACCAATTATTTGTTATTGTGTTTCACGTGTAAGGTTAGCCACTACCAATCCTATTGTGTACACATTTTTACTTCGATTTTCCTCTTGTTCACCTGTGAAGTGGAATAAATCAATAGTTTTGGTTTCCTCTAGCACACGTTTAGAAAAGCATTGCGACAGTCTAGCGTAAATATTCATCAGCATAACAGTTATATAATCTTGCTGAACTTTTCTGTATTCTGGGGAAGGTATCCCTTATGTTTTACCTATTTAGCTTGGAGAGTGTCTAAAGCAACTAATGATAACTGCTAACGAAGATTAAAGTGCTCCAGATATATGCATAGTTTAGTGTCACTATCTGGGGAACTCTTTGTATATTAATTCCAGCTTTTCTTTTTTCGCTCTGATAACTCTAGTTTTTCTTATTCATACTTCTCATTCTTTATAATCTTCGCGCTCTTGGATCTACTGGTCTTATTTAAGTCTATAGATTACCTCACTCAATGTTTCTTTCTTAATCTTTTCATCTGATGGTCCTTTGACTATCCTTCTTCATAGAGGTCCTCATGACCAAATTGAGTCATGCAGTTAATATTTTGTTCATCTCGCGCGTTTCAAGTACAGATTGTAAAGTGTAAAATTCTCTTTGGTTTCTTTCTTCTCTGAACATTGGTTATTATTTACAGGTACCATTTGGAGATTAACAAACTATTGTAGCTTGAAAGTAACTGATCTATAAGTTCTGTTCAATTTTTTCATTGATAAAAGGCTTAGTCATGCATGTTGTGTAAATTTCTTGCAAGAATTTTCCGATCAAGGTTTTCATTGACATTGGTTACGGTTTGATACTATTGGATGGTCAGTTTATCAACACCCTCTTATGCTTTGAGTATATTTCCTTTGATTTTCCTGGAGTTTGAAATTCTATTGGTATAAACTGATCAAGAAATTCCTCAGGTATGCTTTCTCATTTTATCATTTGTAATTTATTTAATTTGGGAAGTTCCATTCTTGTCTTGCATGGCAACGACGATTTGATACTTGATCGTGAATATTTCACTTGTCACACATAGAAGAAAGGCTTTTCCTCGGGTGATCAAATCAAATCATGGAAGCCACCAGATGATGATCATGGTTGCTCAAGTCTTTAACATTCATGCCTGCAATCAACTTTGCAGAGAGCTCATTTCCGTGGGGGCGTTGGTGCGGTTTGGACATTGTGACTGCTTAGTGTTGGCTGCTATTGCGAAGAATCGAAGATAATTCAAAGGTACGGTCTCATGCACACATAGCTGAAAGCTTTGCAGTCAGGGATGGCTTGCTATATAGCTCAAGAGTTTGGTATCAAAGCAAAATTTCTGTATTAAGCAATGCAGAAAACTGTGGTGGAGGCAGTGCAGTTGGGGAAGCCTTTTCTTGTTCTCAAGTGTCTCTTCTCCGGTTAATCGGTATTAACTTGGACTGATGAGATCCCATAGTGCATTTTTTATGGCTGTACTGAACACGACTATAATGCAGAAACTAATTAATTAAGTACTTGTTTTTGTAATTGGATTTAATGATCTTATATTCTGTTTTTTCATATCCTGTCCTTCGAGTTCAGAAGAATGTTCCTCGCTACTCGAAAATTATGTCCCTCCTTTAAAGGTTAATAGATTCATCCTCATTCTCTCTTCTTTTAAAATCAAATTAAGACGGGCATAATTCTAAAAGAGAACTGTGGGCACAATGTTTAAAACGTATCCTTAATCTTTTACTATCGAGCATAAAATGGAAGGAAAGCAAACAAGCAAACACAGGTAAGATTTATAGCGGTTCACTTCATACACTCAACACCCATATTTAAAAACAAAAAAATAAAAATAAAAATGAAAAATAAAAATGAAAAATAAAAAAGAAAAGAAAAGAAAAGAAAAGAAAAGAAAAGAAAAGGAGAGAGTTAACAGACCATAACCCCCTACCAAGACCACCTGAAACCTCCATATCGGTGGTTGTCTTCATAGTTAACACATTATGGAACAAAAACTATACAGCTTCAATTCAAAATTTTCAAATGCGTAATAAATTATAGTCATGTGAAGTAAGCAGGGCATTTGAATGATCTGGAATTCTCAATGGTGTCATTAGGTCTAATAAGTAAAAGCCAAAATTGATCTAATCTAGTTGGATTCTTAACTGGAAAATATTAGGACATCAACTCTAATCCTAACTTTTAAGTATCAACCTATATAACATATGAGTTGTCATTTTTTTTTATTAGTAAGTGTTTAAAGCATTATCACAAAAATTGATTATATCTACCAATGAAAAGATAATAGCTCACCTCTATGTGAGCTAGTACTTAAAAATTGATATTACAGTTGGAGCCCTTAATATTATTTTTCTTAAATTTTTAATCCAATCTGATATAAAGATTGGATTGAATTAGATCAGTCGATTTTTCAATCTCATTCAATGTTTTGTGATTTGTTTTCAAGTTATATGCAAGAATGTCATAAAATTTACACCATCTTATATTTATGCCCACCATAACATCAAAGTTGATAATTTTAGTATGATAAAATGATAAAATTATCAATTTTAACATTAAAATGAGTAAAATTATAAAAAAGGTATTCAAGATATATCTCTACACCTAATTTTCTCTTTGTTTCCTAATGACTTGGAAAAGGTTTAACCAAAAATCTTTGCAAAGATGGCCAAACCCAAATGCTTTCAAAACTCAAAGGCAAAGTCTAATGTGGGCCACATTGGGCTAACATACTCGAGAAAATTTCACCGGTAATCACATTTGTGTACCAGTTTGTTTTGTTTTTTTTTTTTCCACTGTTGGGTAATCTTGCACCTTTTCAACATTTCATAAATTCTTTTGAGCATGTCAAAAAAGTGATTTAACAATAAACAGTGACATTAATGTCCAATAGATATCATGGAGGAGTCATTTGCGTTCTTCTCCCAACATACTCAACGGGGATAATCTTAAAATTCATGGGCCTAATATACTGGATTTCAGTTTAGGCTGAAGATGAAGAAGGCCCATGATTCCCCATCATTCCATGCTTACCTTTCCTGTCTATGGGCTTGGTAACTCAGAGTGAGCTGGGACCACTTTTTTTTTTGTTGTCGGTATCTATCCAGCGGAGTGGGACCGACCCACGAAAAGGGCAGTGCTCAGCCAACAGGGTGTGTGTGATGTGACAGCCCCCAAAACAAAACAACCGTGAAACCAGATAAGATTATTACCAAAAGTGTTTCACGTGGCTCTGGGTCCTACCACATGTGGGGCTATCCCCCCCCACCCAACCCAATATATCCCTTTCTATTTCAGGCTAATCTCATGTCTCAACAAAAAGAAAGATGCAAAATATTTATCTGCTAAACATGTCAATTTGTGATCTTCATCACAACTCATCATCTCTTTTTGACACCGTTTATTCAATTTTTTAGGTACTTAATTTGACAATTAATTATTAGTGTCTCATGTAACTTTAAACATGTGGTGATCATTTAATACGATAATTAATTAAGGAAGACATGTTATGATTTAGTCGTAATGTCCTATAACATTATGTTATCTAAGGTGTACTTTCTCTTTCCTTTGCCCACTACAAATTTGTTCTTATTATTGTCCCAAATCTATTAATGAGCTAGCTTTCATAAAGTTGGACCATGTTAGATGGGGTTGGACCTATTTTTCATCCCCTAAATCCAACCCCCCACCCCAAAAAAAAAAAAAAAAAAAAAAATTAGCAAGACAATGATAACCATTTCATTACCAATAATAAATTCCTCTCCCTGGAAAAACATAATAGTAGGAATATATAGTCTCTCACTCTCTGTTCATCCGTCGTACCTATCCAAAAGACATAATNAGTGTCTCATGTAACTTTAAACATGTGGTGATCATTTAATACGATAATTAATTAAGGAAGACATGTTATGATTTAGTTGTAATGTCCTATAACATTATGCTATCTAAGGTGTACTTTCTCTTTCCTTTGCCTACTACAAATTTGTTCTTATTATTGTCCCAAATCTATTAATGAGCTAGCTTTCATAAAGTTGGACCATGTTGGATGGGGTTGGACCTATTTTTCATCCCCTAAATCCAACCCCCCACCCCAAAAAAAAAAAAAAAAAAAAAATAGCAAGACAATGATAACCATTTCATTACCAATAATAAATTCCTTTTCCTGGAAAAACATAATAGTAGGAATATATAGTCTCTCACTCTCTGTTCATCCGTCGTACCTATCCAAAAGACATAAT
>JAFMPE010016886.1:0-16008 GCA_024759925.1 Ficus religiosa | reverse complement strand
AGAATTCCTATTTTAGTTATCTTTAGAAAACATTATCAGAGTGTTTGGCCAAACAGTAATTTGTCCTAAAGTCTACCGTTTTAAATTTAAAAAAAAAAAAAAAGTCAAAGTAGCTTTTTAATCAAAATAGTGGGCATTCCAAAATATTAAGTTTTTTCATATGAACACAGGTTTGAAAATCCAACATCGGATCACACAAATAAATAAAACATGAAATAAAAATACAGACATCCAAAACACAGTCCAAAGAGAGAGAGTTAAGTTTATATGTCTTGGAAAAATAAATGACTAAAAATAAAGTATAGATAGATCACCACTAAACTGCAGTGGCCTTGACGTGACACCCGTCTACCCGGCGCTACTCCTAGCACCTCCAGGGGGGAGGGGGGTTAAAATAATAAAATGTGAGCTACGAGTTTAGTAGGATACAGTTGACTCATTTAAATCTAATATACTTAAAATGGGTTTGGATGGGATATAATAAAATGTGTGGGGCCAATAAGTAAAATAGTAAATAAATGTAGAAATAAAATCATAGAATATAGATATATTCACTTATCTATAGCCAAAAATTAACACCACTAAAGTAGACCAGTATATTAAATGTAACATCTCAATACATGAAACGGTCCTAAAGTTTACAAATAGCATCCACCGGTATCTAACAAGACAGAGTTTGAAATTGTCATTTAACACACTTAGATGACACACACACAAGCCTTAAAGAACCTCATTTGAGTCTCTCAAAATAATGTATCTACATATATATACTTTTGACCCAAAACATTTGATAAATATATATATATATATACACTCTCAATTTAAAACAATTTTCATAAAACCATTTTATTTTCGAAAATTATTTTAAAATGGGAAATTCATGAAATGGTAAAGTAAACTTTTTCACAAATGTAGGGTTGTTGCATCATACAATAATTTTGATTAAAAATAGGGAAGGGGAACATAACTTACCTCTTTGGCAAAATAAATCTACTGATAACTTCATGTATACCGAAGCTCCTCACTCCGGTCACCAAAACCTTAAATCAAACCACACAGATAACCTAAGTATCTAACGTTAACTCAAACCTTAATTATACTAAACATTGGTCCTTAATTAGTATGCTCCAAATAATATTGTATTAAAATATTAATATTTCTCGATTTATGTGCAAACAGAAAAAATTAGATTACGGTTTAAAACATCATTATTTAAGTTTAAAATATCAAAACATGGTTGATTGGACTAAAACAGAGGCTCTACAGGCTCTTTGCCTTTGTTCAGTTTACCAGTCTTGCTGGTCCAGTTGACCAGACAAGGACAAAATGTCCTGTCCTGTTCCTAGGCTGTCCGGTCGACCAAATAGGGCATCCAATTGATCGGACCATCGCGGGACAACGAGTTCCCAGCTTCGGCCCGACCTGCAAACTTAACCAAAATTCGTTCCAACAATATCCAAATATCCATAATAGGAAACAAACAATTCCTAGAGCCTAAGGAACTCAAATCAAACTCAAATTCATCCAAAATCCGTCAAAATCCCATTTGATATTCAAGTTTCTAAAACTAACAAAAATAGAAATTTCAAAACTTAAAATCAGATTATTTGAAATATAGAATGAGTTTAAAATGAACCTGCAAAGTTTAGAAACTCGGTGTTCAAGTGTTTAGGGGCTCAGTTTGTGTTTTGGCTGTAAAATTTTAGAGAAAGAGTGAAAGGGAGGCTTGGGAAAGAAGGGAGACAAAGGGAAAGACAGAGAGCAAACGGGCAAGGGGCAAGGGGGCAAGGGAGTGAGAGAAATGGAAACTGAAAAATTGAGCGGGGGTTGGGTTTTTATAGGGGGGGTTTACCCTCCTTGGAGGGTTTTCGGTGCCAGACTAGGACTGAAGGCCGTTTTGCGGCTGTAGGGAAGCTCGGCTACAGATGGTGATTTTGCATACTTGCAGGTGTCCGGTCAACCAGTGTAAAGGTCCCGTTGACCAGTCAAGCCCATTTTGATAATTTCCAAAAAGTTCAGGGGCAAAATTGTAATATTCCAAAAACAAGTTTAAAACCTTGAAATCATTATTTTAAAACACATTTTAGCACACTAATTAATCTAATTTAGCATAATTAATCTCAATTAATTCTAACAGGCACTATAAGGATTTTAATGAGTTTCAAAACCATTTATTTTCCTTCTAGTTCAAAAACAAGATTGCTAAAGGTTTCACGGGTTTTAAGGTGGTTTAAGATCAAAAAACCACATCAAAAGCTAGGTATGATAAGATTTTATTTTTTTCTTTAAAAAGTTTTATATTTAAGAGTTTTGAACACATTATGGACTTGGTACAGAAGCTATGGAATCATGATTTGTTTATGTGTACTTATATTTCATGGAACTTTTTGACGAGCTATATGGTTTGGTGTTAAAAAAAATGATGATGCAACTTCATAAAGTTACTGATTAGTTGAGGAAAGAAAAGGTGGTATATTAATTGTGATTATATTGAGTTAGAGTGGATCCATGAAGTTTGCAAAAGCAACGGATTAAAATGCAAAGATTTTTGAATTTGGGGCCAATGTGTAAAAATTGAAAAGTAAATTGGAAAACAGATTTTCTGGAAAGTGGACTGTGTAAAACAGGTCTAAAAATCTAATCCAAGCAGTGGATAAAGTTACAGAGTTGAAAAACACCGACTAGGGACGATATTGTTAAAAATTGTTGAAAAAGGGTCAAAAGTGTAATTTTTAATAAACTGCAAAAATTTTGGTTTTCTGTAGTGAATATAACAGTGCATAAACAGTTTTAAAGACAGGGAAAAAAATTCCAACTTTTAACAGTGCATATATTCTTTTAAAGTAAAATCGGTGAAAAAAAATGGTAAAAACTAAAATAGTTTTGAGTTAAATTTTTTTAAAAAGAAAAAGAAGGAGATCCCGCTTTAACTGTTGAGTGTCATTTGATAGGACATAATACCAACACCTAGTGCGGAAGAGGTCTTGCCATAGAGAAATTTATTGGTGCTGAATTTCTGTAAGTACAAGTCTCGCTACAACATGGGCATAATTGGCATGATTTTTTAATATCCGTGAAGTTGATACACATGTGTGATGATATTATGAAAGTATTGCCTATATGTTATGTGAATTTTGTTTTTGCATTTGTGACTTGCCATATTTGCATGTTCTTTAAATTAAAATATGAGGCTAATTAAAGGATAATTTATTGTGTTGTACCAACTTCCAGAAAAGAGAGGTAAATGTTATAAATGAAAAGACCTAGAGTGTAGTTGGAGGGTTGCTCCCTCAACTCTTCATTGGGTTGCGTGCACTCGGTACAAACACAAGGGCCCAAAAGAAATGTATATTATATTGCATGGTAAGATTAAGATTGTATTTGCTAAGCGAAAGCTCACTCAAGATTGTTCATGCTGTAGGTAATTCGGGTAAACTACTGATTCCTTAGCTTTGAATGTTGGGCTGGCATAACAGATGTGAAGGCTATGGAGGCTATAAGTTCATCGATACCACCGTGCATAATTTTTGCAAAACATAATTTCCGCAAAACTTTTGATAACTACTTGTGAAACTAAGCCTAATATATAATAAGCTTAAAAAAAAAAAAAAAAAAAGTCTATAAGTCATCTTAAAATGTTCAAAGTAATTAGTATTGTAAATATGTTAATTGATGTTTACTGTTCGGTATTTTGATAACATATTTCCACTAAGGTTGTACTTAACTGTCTTTCAAAAATAATTTCTTCAGTATGTTTAATAAGTGTGTTTCACGAATTTTGAATAAAAAGGATTTTCTCTGAAATTTTAAGAAAAGTATAAAAGTGTAAAAGTTATCAGTTAAGAAAAGTAATCATGTTTTAGACGATTCAATAAGAAAGGCCCGTCATAGTTAGTATCAGAGCGATTATCCTGTCATCCTACTCTATATTGCCATGCATTTATCTCTGCATAGTTCAAGTAAGTTAGTTATTCTCCTTACTTAAATGGTTTCTTTTTTTTTTTTTTTTTTTCCAGAAAAGATATCATGGATATACCATCTTTGTCTCAACTCTCTCAATTACAACAAGTATGTCCATGGATACGTCGTTAGTGTGGACCTGACCATGGGATCCCAGCCCCTGTGCTACCACCAATGTTGATGCCTGAACCATCACAGCCAACCCGAGCTATTGATCCCCCACTGATCGATCAAGAAGTACACATTGCTATGGTTAAGGGTCCTATTGGGACTGGAGTTGGTGCTTGAGTTGCTTCAACTTTTTATAGCTGTCACCCTCCGACATATGACAAGAAACCTCATCCTTTAGAGTCGAGAGATTGGCTACACCAAGTTCAGTATATGATGAAAACTTGTGATATAGATCAAGGTGACTGGGTGATTTTGGCAGCCAGCCATTTGGAGGGTGATGCCTGGACTTAGTGGGTGTTCATGCCAGATGACCTTGTTCGTAGAATGTTATGGGATGGTTTTTGTGGTATTCTCATAGAGTGGTTTCCATGAAAGGAGACTCCACTAACTGAGCCAACATCTACACTAGTAGCACCGTCCATACATATGACATCACCACCTTTGGTAGTGGAGCCCTAGCCTTTGGAGGCATCCTTTTCAAGAGCTCGAGAGGACATTTTGAGGTCATAAAGGTTTTTGATTATGTCAAAGGAAATGGTAGAATCTTATTTCTCTCATTTTCTTGCTGAGATTATTGTGGATAGCCCATTTGTCCTGATAGTTCACGAGCAGTGTCTGATGTTTTGGAGAAGGTTACATGATGAGTATCACACTCACACGTTTCCTAGGAACCACCGCACTCTTGTCCAATTTATTGATGACTTAGATACTTTTGAGCAAGAGATGAGAGCGGCTCAATAGGAGATGGAGCATCGTGATAGGGCACAACATGAGCAGGCTTTGAGGCGAGCATGGAAGTATTGCCAGTAGTTTCGCCCCATAGGACTAGGCATGAATCCCTTAAGCTTGAAGGGTTGTCTTCCTCTTGCCAACGTCCACATGAAGATGACAATAGCATAGAGTACTACTCTAACTCTGATTCTAATAGTAGTCTGGACTCTAATAGTGAGGGCGAGCCTTGATATGTTTTCTTTAGGGATGATGGTGGTGTCTTGTACGCCAATGATGCCCAACTTTCTAGAGATACCCGCACTCCTCAATATTCACTTTTGGGTAAGAATGAGGAGGATCTAGAGGAGGTTGTTGTGGATGATTCAAGGGAGGGCTGCGTAGGAGAAGATGAGATGAAAGCTAATTACCCTCACTTGTTTTAATTTTTGAGAAAGAAAATTTTCAAGGAAGGGTGATTGTAGTGACTAGCAAATTCAGAGCATTAATTTCTGAGTTCGATAGAAATTAAACCGTAAATTTTCTATACTTATGATATAAATTTTATCATCGATCACATGCATCATTCAACAATGTGATGTCATGGACAATAAATTTTTTACGCAACGTGTTTCTACACAATTCCTTCAATTTTTGCTTTATGTGATTAGTGAGTATTTTACTCATGAATCAAGCATCTTTGAGCTTAATTTTTTGTGAAAACCTTAAGCTTTTGTGTTGTTTGGATGTCTTTGCAGTGTTGTGTAGGTGAAAATGGAAAATGAGACACTTAGTGGAATTTTTGTACAAAAATGGAGGCTTTTGGAAGACTTTTGACTTGCCACAAGAGAGTGTGGTGCAAGCACGCCACTCTAGGCACGTGGCCAGAGCACCCCATTCCAGGAAGATCACTTTGGGAAGAAGTAGTTGCATGGGCGTGTCATCCAAGTACGCGCCTGCGCAGTCCCTAGCTGAGAAAGCCCCCAGATAGCAAGGTGGTGTGGCCGTGCCACCCAATTACACGGCTATGCCCTTCTCCATCTTTGTTCTACTCAACTAAGAAATTTGGGCCATTTTTGGCCCTTGGATTTGATTGGATGGCAGAGATTTGCCAAAATTTGAGGGTTTCATCTTTTTCTACTAGGGAGGCACACTTTTCAAGAAGGATTGGGGAGACCCATTTTCCTAAGAAGAAGAAAGATTGAAGATTGAAGATTCTAGGAGGATTCCTTGACGACCCAAGCCTTTGAGATCATCTTCTTCACCATTTCTTCTCCTTCATCCCTCTAGTTTGCTATTTTCATCTAGATTTTGTATTTGTGATATGGTGTTGAACTAGTTTGCAATTATGAATATTATGATGATTGTGGTAATGGATTTACCTATGTGTGGCTAGATTTCATATTTTAGGGGCCTGATGGAGCTCTTTTTGAACTATGTTATGAATATTTAGCAAAGTGTTAATGAAACTTCATTTCAATTCATTTGTGTTGCTCGGTGCGTAATGATTTTAATTTGTTGAAAAATGAATTAAATTATTTAAATTGTGAATTTGATGCATAGGAAAGATTATTTTCATGATCTGGAATTGGGTAACACAATCTAGGTTGCTGTCAGTCCGGGAGGAGATCAACCCTTAAATAATCACAATTAGAGGCTAGGTTGTTTGGAGACCGGGAGGTAATTAACACCCATTTAAACGAATTTAGGGGTAAACTTAATGAGTGTATAGTTATTCAAGCTAGATAGGAATACTTGCTTATTTATTTATACATATTATTTCACTTTACGCTTGGGAGAGTTAGTGAGATCAAATTAGTACTCTTGATTAACGAATTGGGTGGAATAATTTAGCACTTGCTAAATAGGATTGATATAGGGATATTAGAGTGAAGTCAAGACCCTAGATACATTCCCATAGATTTATTCAATTGTGAAAGTGTCTCACTTATGTCTTTTCAATTATTACCTTAGTTAATTTTATTAGTTTAATTTTTGTGTATATTTTAATTAGTTTCACTCTTCGGTTGCCTAAATAAAATCTAGGAATTCTAATTGCAGTAATTCATTTAATTCTTAAATTCTCAATCTCTGAGGAGGATACTCGATCTTTTGATCAATTTATTTCTTGAAACGACTCATACAATTGAAAGTTCGAACATCCAACAAGTTTTTGGTGCCGTTGCTGGGGATTGAAAGTTTAGAAATTTGACTAATATTGTGATGAAGTAACTGGATTTTAATTTAGGCTTTGATTTTCTTTAATTTTTGCTAAGCTTTGGTTAATTTGGATGTGTGAAGGTATATGCGAACAGTTCAAAGCTTGGAACTCATTCCTCTTGATTCGGAAATCAAGAAGACCTTAAGGAGGTTGAGAAAAGAGAGATGAGCTAGAACTCAAGCTATGGGTGATCAGGAGAACAACAATAACCAACCACAGGCTCTAAAGGATTATTTCAAGCCCATTGTGAATGAGAATTACTTTGGAATCCGGTGTCAAGCTATCAATGCCAAATATTTTGAATTTAAGTCGGCCCTCATTGGTATGGGGGATTTCTGCATGAAGACCCCAACGTGCACCTTTCTATGTTCTTAGAGATTTGCGACACTATCAAGATGAATGGAGTGTCTGAAGATGTCATCTAGTTGTGATTGTTCCCTTTCTCACTTAGGGACAAGGCGAGGGGTTGGCTCCAATCCTTTCAACTTGGTAATATCGCCATGTGGCAGGAGATGGTGCAAAAATTCCTCACCAAGTTCTTTCCTCCTTCAAAGACATCACAATTGCAGTGTGAAATTGCACAATTCCAGCAAATGGATTTTGAGCCTTTCTGCAAGGCTTGGGAACGATTTAAGGATCTCCTTCAGTGGTGCCCTGAACATGGATATCAGGATTGGTTCCAAATCCAATTGTTTTACAATGGATTAAATGGGCAAACTTGGACCAAATGCAGTAGCAAACGGGACTCTCTTGTCGAAAACCACTGAGGAAGTTGAACAAATATTAAAGGAGATGGCCTCTAATAATGACCAATGGCCTAATGAGTGGGCTCTGGTGAAGAAAGCCATGGGGATTTATGAAGTAGATTCCATTGTCTCTTTGTCGTCACAAGTGGTACCTTGACCAATCAAATCCAAGCATTCACCATTGGAGAGGCCACAATCAACCAAGAGGCGGCCATGGTAGCTAATGCTTTTTGTCCGTTGAAGGGAGTGAGCAAGAATAATGCCAATATATCAACAACTAGAAATACAATTATCGGCCCAAAAATTTGCCCACTCATTAACATCTGAGGCTACGAAAACATGAGAACTTTTCTTACGCCAATCAAAGAAATGCTTTACAACCTCCTCTGAGCTTTCCTCAATCAATGCTTAAGAAGAAGCCATCATTAGAAGACTCCTTAAATGCCTTTATCATGGAGTCCAGGGGAAGGTTCAAACAAGGTGAAGACCAGCTTAGTTGCATCGAGACCCATTGTAATAGTATGGGTGCTTGGATGAAAAATATTCAAATTGGGCAATTGGCGACCTCTATCAAAGGGCAAACTTCAGGGAAATTTCCTTGTGATATGGAGCCTAATCCCAAGGAGTGTAACGCTATCACCATGAGGAGAGGTATAGAAATTGAAGGGCCTAATCCACGTGAAGAGAAACCGAGTGAAAAGGGAGTTATGGAAGAAGAGCCAAAGGAAGCTCTAAAGGTTAGACCAGGGTCAATCTCTTTACTGAATAATCCTCCAGTTATCACTTCACCATTACAGTCCCCTCAATGGTTTCAAAAAAAGAAGCTAGACAACCAATCGTCCATGTTTCTTGAGATATTCAAGAAGATCCATATCAACATCCCGTCTGTGGATGCCTTGAAGCAAATATTGAGTTATGCTAAGTTTATGAATGAAGTCATATATAAGAAGTGGTGTTTGGAGGATTATAAGACGGTGAAGCTCATAGAGGAATGTAGTGTTATCCTCCAATGGAAATTGCCTTAAAAGTTGAAAGACACGGGTAGCTTCACTATTCCATGTACTATTGGTGAGTCTACTTTTGATAAGGCTTTGTGTGATCTTGAAGCTAGTATCAATTTAATGCCGTTATCCATTTTCCAGAAGTGGGTCTTGGTGAGGTGAAGCCCACCACTATCTCCTTGCAAATGGCAGATCATTTTCTCACTTTTCCTCGGGGTGTCATTGAAGATGTCTAGGTGAAAGCAGACAAATTCATCTTCCCGGTGGACTTTGTGGTTCTTAACATGGAGAAAGACCAAGAGATCCCCATTATTCTTGGGCAACCATTCCTAGTTACCAGAAGGGCTCTTATTGATGTGTATAGTGGAAATCTCACTCTTTGGGTCAATAAGAAGGAGATCATCTTCAACATATATGATGCCATGAAGTTTCCGGATGAGGTACAATCTTGCAACTAAATTGATATGAAATCGGTTTGCATGGAAAATGTTTTTCATGGTATGAGACCATGAGATCCATTAGAGGATAGTATTGTGAATTCATATTCTTGGAAGGAAACTCTTCCTATCTTGGAGTGTGATGATGTTTATTATGGTATGATGAAGAGTTGGTGAATAGTGTATGTTCACTTGAAACTTTACCGGTGGAGGAAGACTTTAGTGGTATGATTGAAGATCTCAAGCCTAAGGCTTCAATGGTGGACTCTAAGGGTTCATTGGAACTTTCTAGTACATCTCAAGATGGGCTAATTTTGAAACAATTGCTCGAACATCTTCGATATGCTTTCTTGGGGCAAAATTCAACCACTTCAGTTATTAATTCAGCTTCTTTGAATCAAGATAAAGAGGAGAAGTTGCTTGGGGTATTAAGGAGGCATAAGTCCACAATTGGATGGTCTATCTCCGACGTCAAGGGAATTAGCCCTACCATTTGTCTGCACAAGAGAGCTTCAAAGGAGGCTAAATCCGACAATGAAAGAGGGGGTTTGTGATAAAGTGTTGAAGTTACTTAATGTCATTATTATCTATGCCATCTTCGTAGTGCTTGGGTAAGTCTGGTTTAAGTCGTGCCAAAGAAAGGTGATATGATGGCAGTCAAGAATGAGGATAAAGAGCTAATTCCTACAAGGACGGTCACAGGATGGAGAGTTTGTATTGACTATAGAAAGTTAAACAAATCAACCCGAAAGGATTACTTCCACTACCATTCATTGATCAAATGTTGGATCATCTAGTGGGGTATAACTATTATTGTTTTCTTTATGGGTATTTAGGCTACAATCAAATTGTCATAGCCCAAGAGGACCAGAAAAGACTACCTTCACTTGTCCCTATGGTATGTTTGCCTTTTGCCGAATGCCATTTGGTTTGTGTAATGCACATACTACTTTTCAATGATGTATGATGGCAACATTCTCCGATATGGTTGAAGAGATAATGGAGGTCTTCATGGATGATTTTTTGGTTTTTGAGACTTCATTTGATCATTGGCTCCATAATTTGTCTCTTGTGTTGGAGCGGGTGAAGAAAAGAATCTAGTGCTAAATTGGGAAAAAGGCCATTTCATGGTGCGTGAATGAATAATCTTCGGTCATCAAGTTTCTTCTAAGGGACTTGAAATTGATAGAGCCAAGATAGCTGTAATTAAGAAGCTTCCTCCCCTAACTAATGTGAAAGGGATCTGGAGTTTTCTAGGCTATGCCGGGTTCTACCGATGATTTAACAAAGATTTCTTCAAGATTGTGAAGCGATTGTGTAATTTTCTTGAGAAGGATGCCCCGTTTGTTTTTGATGATGCCAGCTTGAAAGCTTTCAATGAAATCAAGGAGAGAGTAATTTCGGCCCAATCATCGTGTTGCCCGATTAGCAGGAACCGTTCGAGATTATGTGCGATGCTTGTGACTATGCTATTAGAGTGGTTCTCAGGCAGAGGAGGAACAAGATCTTTAGAATATATATTACTCTAGTCAGACTATGAACGATGCACAACTAAACTACACCACAACTAAGAAAGAAATGTTGGCGGTGATATTTGCTTATGATAAATTCCGCTCCGACATCATAGGGTCCAAAGTAATCATGTTCATACACCATGCAGCAATCCGACATCTCTTTGCCAAGAAGTATGCCAAACCTTGATTGATCTGGTGGCTTTTGTTGCTTCAAGAGTTTGACATGGAGGTCCATTATAAGAAAGCAAGTGAAAATGTGATTGCAGATCATCTTTCTAGGCTTGAGGTGGAAAACAAGGATGCTAGCCCTTACATTCAAGAAGTCTTTTTGGATGAGCATATTCTAAGGTTGGAAGCTAAATTGCCTTGGTATGTCGATTTAGTGAACTATTTAGCTTGTAAGGTTTTCCCTTACAATCTCTCGTACCACCAAAAGAAAAGTTTCTTCATGATGCTAAGAGTTATTTGTGGGATGATCCAATCTTGTTTAAGAGGTGTTTGAATCGTGTCATTAGAAGATGTATCCCAAAGAATAAGGTTCCCAATGTTTTTCATCATTGTCATTCTTCATCCTATGGGGGTCATTTTTGTGCAACAAGAATCGCCGCAAAAATTCTACAATCGTGATTTTATTGGCCTACTCTATTTCGTGATTTTTATGCTTTTGTGAAAAGTTGTGATCAATGTCAAATGGTAGAGAACATTTCAAGGCGGCATGAGTTGCCCTTGATCAACATCTTGGAGGTGGAAATCTTTGATGTTTGGGGAATTGACTTCATGAACCCATTTCCTCCTTCATATGGGCAAGAATACATTCTACTTGTAGTGGATTATGTGTCAAAGTGGGTAGAAGCTATTGCCACTCCAACTAATGATGCAAAGGTGGTGATCAAATTCTTGCACAATAGCATATTCACTAGATTCAGTACTCCGAGGGCCATTATTAGTGACAAAAGGACTCACTTTTGTAACAAAGTGTTTAATGCCCTCTCGATCAAGTATGGAGTGAAGCATAAGGTGGCTTTAGCGTATCATCCTCAAACAAATGGGCAAGCTGAAGTGTCTAATAGGTAGATCAAGCAAATTCTAGAGAAGACGGTGCCAACAAACCAGAAGGATTGGTTGACGAAACTTGATGATGCCTTGTGGGCATATCGAATGGCATTCAAAACGCCGATTGGAATGTCGCCATACCAGTTGGTCTTTGGTAAAGCTTGTCATCTCCAGGTTGAATTGGAACATAAAGCATTTTGGGCCATAAAAGAAGCTTAATTTTGATTTAGAGGAGTTTCGAAATGATGCTTATGAAAGCTCTAGATTTTACAAGGAGCAAACTAAGAAGTGGCATGACAAGCAAATCATGAGGCATGAATTCACTCCCAATGATCAAGTGCTTCTTTTCAACTCCCGTTTAAGATTGTTTCCAGGAAAGTTAAAGTCTAGATGGTCCGGGCCCTTGAAGGTCAAGCAAGTGCTTCCTTATGGCACCATTGAGATTACGGGAGAAGATGGACGCACTTTCCGTGTGCATGGTCAAAGGTTAAAGCATTACTTTGGAGAAGAAGTGCTAAAAGTGGAGAGCCTATGGCTCGATGACCCAAAGTAAGTAAGTAAAGCTAAGTCCAACTAGGGATGTTAAATCAAGCGCTTCTTGGGAGGCAACCCAAGCTTTGTATTGTTTTTCTTGTGAATTTGGAGTTGGTATTGTGTTTGGAATAATTTAGGGCCACACAAGCATGAGAATTGGTAAAAATTTGAAGTATATGGTGAAAAGAGGCAATTTGGAAGCCAATTGGCCTCACAATCAGCGCCAGTCATGCAAGCGCTCGTGCGCCCCACAACTGTTCTGGCGCCAGAGCCCCTGGCGTAAGCGTACCATCCCAGAGCGCACCCGTGCCTCCTTAGCAAGGCCAAAAAAAAAAAAAATAGACTCCCCTAGTTCTAAACCCTAATTTCATCTTTCCTCTCCCACGAACACCCCAAAACCTCCCAAAACTTCACTTCCACTTCCAGATCTCAAATTTCTTCATCAATCCTTCTTCCCAAAACAAAATCAAACCTTCTTACAAACCTTTCAATCAATCTCTTCACAACAAATTCATCCATTGTAGTTATCTTTCTCTCTTCACAACATTAAATAGCTTTCTAGGAAAAGAAAATTGTGAGCTTTGGGGGACTTCCAACACATCAATACCAACATCATCTAGGATTCAGCAAGCAAATTTTCACTTCCTAGGTGTGGATTTCTACTTTGTTGAAAAGTGTTCGTTGTTAGAAAAGAGTTGTGAATTGGTTGTGGGTTTGTTTATTTGAGGCTTGGTTTGGTTGAAATTTTTGAATTGGTTATGGAGATTGTTGGATTTTGTGTGTGTGATATTTTGGTATTGTGGATTTGTGGCCTCGGGAAAAGGAGTTGAAGTTCTTTTGGTGTTAGATTGGAAGGTACCCACAAAGTGTTTGATAAATTGACCAAGTGAAAATTTCTCTTGAAAATTATGGCTCCAAAGTTGCAGAAAGGTAGTTCTTCTATTCCTAGGGCATCTTGTAACCACCACAAATTTGTGAATGAGAAAGCGAAGGTAAAAAATAAAGACTTTGTAGAAAATAAGATATTTCTAATTATGGAAGGGGACTAAGGCCCAATGAGACATTGAATCCCGATGGAGGAATAGTTGAGTCATTATTAATAGGGGGTGGGAGACATTAACCGATATTCCAGTGACAGCGGTTGTTCCCATAGTTCTAGAATTTTGTGCGAATGCTTATTTTGAGTGAGAAGACAACTTGGTCTTTGTTCGAGGCATGATGGTATCCTTTTATGCAGACACCATTAATGAGTACTATGATCTAGAAACCAATGTGGATGATGAATACACGGAGTATTTGGCTGAATATCTAGACTACAGTGCAATAATTACAGAAATGTATGTATCGGCGACAAAGTGGACTTCGTGGGCAGACGACAGGAGTATTGCTCAATCCTTCCAAGAGAATGCCTTGAATGCGAAGGCATGGCACAAGTTCATTTGTGCTAACCTCATGCCAACATCACATCTGTATGAAATGTCAACTGAGAGAGCAGTGTTGTTGTAATGCAAATGCAAGGAAATGTCAATAGATGTGGGAATAGTGATTCGAAACTCTTTGTTTCCCTCATTCAAGCCTTGACCATAGGTGCTCACACACACCCAAGCCTTATTACTGGTTTATGTCAAAGTGCCGGTGTGGTCATTGATGGTGCATAGCCCACAGAGAAACCAGATGCCACCATCAATCACAGTTTCATTTCACAGTACACCTCTTGGGCCGGTAGTGACCTCGTATCTTCAAGGTTGAGTTTCATAGTGCATCAAGACCATCGAGCACCGCCGCCACATTGTTTACTTGGTACAAGGCATCGTCTTCCTGAGGACTTTGAAGCTTTTGGTCCACGATACTATACGGAGCAACAACGGTGGCAGCAATAACAAGAAGAGTACTCTCCTCCTCCACTACTTCAAGACCACTGCCAAGAAGCCAGTCCTTCCAATGCATTGAGAAAAGGCCTGGAAAATTTTGCTTTTGCATATTTGCAACGGTTGATGTATGAGCAACGTCAAAGCATCACCGGAGTGCAAAGGAGCTTAGCCGTCAAGGACAAATTCTAACCAATGTCCAAGTGAGAATTGTTAATCTTCAACAATGGGATCTTGATAGGAGTCAATTTGAGCATCACTTCTTCAACTCGCTTGGCTTGATGATGAGAGAAAATAGTCTCCACTCCGGTGTGAATATGAGAGGCATCCCATTGTTCCCTGATTATCCAGCCCATCTCCTCCGACCATATAACCCAAACCCACCACCGCAAGACGAAAAGGGGGTCTAACTTCACCCCTGAGGTACGTGTTTTCTTGCCCTTGGTTTTTATTTTGCAACCATTAGGGAAAATGTTTGATTTAAGTTTGGGGGGTGGGAACATTTTGTGGTTTATTTGTTGGGTTTATTGGTGATGTTGTTTGGATTCTGACCTAATTCTTGGTATTGACAATTAACCCAATTCTTTATGTTTGATGACTCCAAATTATCTCGTATTTGTCATTTTTGTTGTTTTAAGGTTGTTTTAGTCATTTTTAGTGTTTTGCCCTTGTTCTTTTTTATTGAATAAAGTGTGAGATTTGTGAAAGGAGTTAACTATAATTCAATGATGATAGATGCTTCTATGTGTTCTCTTAGGTCCTTGGAAATGTATTTTCATTGAGATTTTTGTGTGCTTAACTCACATCTTTCAATCCTCATTCTAGATTTTCTATAATTGAGCACAATGCATTATGATCACTTGATATATATATATATATATATTTACTTTTTACTTTTGGAGATCACTAATGTGCATTAAATTGGCATTGATATCTCATGAACTCTAGAATCCATTTCTTTGAGCCGTTCAAGCCTACCCATTGGATTATATCCCCTGTTGTCCCCTTTGAGCCTTATCAGCCTTATTTCCTTCTTACCCACTGTTGGAAAAATTGAATCTGATATCAGAGTTACGGCGCAGCAAAAGTTTTAAAATTTTTATGCCGATTCGGAAAAAAAGCTCATGATGCATATAACAATAAATTAAATTCATGATCAAGCATACCTTATTTCTTGGATTCCGGAATTTTTAGAGCATTTGACCAACGTGTCTTCTCTACTATTCTCGAGTTCCACGTCTCAGAGTATGTGTGGGCACACGTTCTATGAATCCAAGCGACCGGTAATGCTTTCCGAAGTCTAGATCCCACTTTCTCAATCCCGATGTACCTCATTGAGAAATCGATCCGGGTTCGTTTTTCAAAACTATAAAATAGGAACCGGTTAACCTTATATGAAAAATATCACTTGGTTTAACCATCCTCACAGTTTTAATTCAATGAAAATGTCTCTCTTTTTCTCACACCCAAAAAGGGTTAATTTTTCTCAAGCCCGAAAAACCTAGTTTTTGTTTTTCTCTCTCCCAAAACCGTCCACCTATGAGTATGATATTATGGATGGTTTTTTCAGGAACGCCTAGCCTTTATATAATACTCTAATCCTTTTTCAAAAATATCTCCCACTTGAAAAATAATTAATAATTATTTTTCTGGACAATCTTTTGAACCAAAGTATCATTTCAAATTTCGGGCTAGATTCTTTAAACCTTACGGATGGATTTTTTGCTTGGAGAATCTCAAAAAATTCGTGCTCCCCTTCATGTGGATATTGATTGGTGGTTCAAATTTAAATCAA
>JAFMPE010016775.1:2002-18015 GCA_024759925.1 Ficus religiosa | reverse complement strand
TGAAAATCTAGCAATCCATCAATGTAAACTCAAACATATTCAAACTTGAACAAATTTGAAAATACATGAAGAATCCACAAAAAATAAAGAGCTACTAGATATAAGAACAAGAGGACAAAAGAGGAAGAAAAATAAAACTCGGATGTGGTGCAGGCCCAAATCTCTAGCAGCTTCCTCCAATGATCCTTCTGGAATTTAGGGTTTCCTTTTTTTCATCTCTCCTCTCTTTTTCATTCCTTTCTCTCTCTAGCTCCAGATCCCCCTCTTTTCTCTAGCTCAAATCCTGTTTGTTCGTGAGAGCTTCAGGTGGAGAGAAGGCACGCCTCAGCACGCGAGAGCGCATGACCACGCGCTCTTGCTGGGCACGAGGTGGCAGGGCGCGCACCGGCTGGACGCGCGCTAGTGAGGCGCGCACTGGCAGGGCGCGCTCTGCTAGCGAGGGGCGCACTGCGGTCGTGCGAGCACGCGCTCCCTTTTGACTTGGTCGAGTGGGCGCGTGGGCACGCTCCCACGCCTCTGCTGCGGGCTAAAACTTGATTTTCATCTCCAATTCTTCCAAAATCCAATTTTTTCCTTTGTTTAACTGAAACACTCACAAACACATTAAACCAATCTAAAAGCTTGAAGATTTTGTAAATTATCCAATTTCAAGACATTAAATAAGTGAGTAAAAGCTCACTTATCACCGTACAGCAAGGGTACCACATCCTTCCTTATAATAACATCTTCCATACATGACTAGAGACACGACTCAAATGGGAAGATAAGGATGAGACTTTAAAACCCAATGCCTCTGCTTCCCTACATACATCTCTCCATTCCAATAGTACATCAGGTGGGACATTATTCAGTGAGTATTCACTCAAGCCAAGCAAAACCATGCTCAATCGAGCCAAGACAAATGACTTATCACTTTTGCAAAATGGCCTACCGGAATGACGATACCATGTTTTGTTTGGAAAAGCTCCAACAAAGGAATTGTCTATACTGGTGCATCTATGCCCTTAAAAGAAGTAACTCTGCCGTTAAATTTGCAGAAGTCTTCTGTGGTACTAGGAAAAGCATCACCATTCAAATACTGTCATGTAATGATTAAGTTTTTCACTAAACTCTGCCGTGAAATTTCTTTCACTTATAGAGGCCTATGGAGTATTGTCTACAAGCATGTCGTCCGTTCCTATGAGGATATTGGCACCTCTTGGGATTTCTCCCATTAGCTTACCAAGTCCCACATGAAGTCATTACCTCTATCTACATTGTCACAGTCTCTAACAGCATCCCTAACCGTTGAATCACCTATTCTGACCGGCCAACATCAAGATTCTCATCATTAACTAAAGCAACATCTTTATCCATGTTATTGTTGTCAACATCTTTATCCATGTTATTAACTATTTTTGAATGTTACACCTTGTCTTTTTTTCTTTTTGACCGCCACTATAGGATGTTAGAATGCCCGGCTATGTGGCATTTGAAGGAATTCAATTGTTAGTCTATATGTTAGGCATGATTATATTTGACTCAACGATGCAATTGTGCTTCCTTACACGTATACTAGATTGGATCTCTAGGATAATTTCACTCGAATGGCATTGTAGTAGACCGAACTAGGCTACTTTCTTATGTTACTTACAAAATTGATCGTTTTATGATAGTATGTAAGATACTAAAAAAAAACTTTTGATATCTTTATACGACTGAGTATAAATTGAGACACGGGATTCTTATTTAAACACGTATGTATAATTTATTCATATCAAATATAGACGACTTCAGTGCAAATTAGAGAGAGTAATTAATTTGAATCCTAAATGGATAATTTATGTGATTCAAAATATTATTTGAATGAATGTAACACTAGGTTTCTTTCAAATTAGATAATTAATGGATAGATATTATTTAATTAAAATAGTTAATTTGGTTGGTGTGTACCACAGGGAAAATCCTTTTGGTGGTGGACGATTTTGATATGCCAGATAGAGAAAAAAATCTTTCTAATATCCTGTATAACTGAAGCACCTCCAACCACTACCACTAGTATACATTGAGACCTGGGGCTCTCATTTAAACACACTCATATAATTTAGTCATATTGAGTATAGATTGCATAAGTGCAAACTAAAAAGAGTAATAAATTATTTCCATTGATAATTAATATTGGGGAAAGCACCTGAATGACACAAACATTGTACTAACATGACACAAAAAGTTAATACTATACTAATATGATACAAAATTAAACTAAAATTGACTAAAATTTATATCATGTTGATCAAAAATAGAAAATTTGTGTTACATTGGCTAATATAAAATATGATCATATAGGTAATATTCTCTTCATAATTTATTCAAGCATAATGGTTGTTGGAGAAATTTTTAACGTGGTAAAATAATAACAAAGACTAGATTGTTGAAGCTCCATGATGATTCTCTATCTATAGCTTCGCCAAACATTTTCATCCATTCTCTGATTAGAGTATAATAATCACAAATTATTTAATTATCCGTAGTAACATAAATTAGAATTCAGTAATTATTTAAAAATAAAAATAAAAAATTGGTTTAGAGTTGATCCTAGTTTGAAATTTAGTACAAAAGCAAAATAAATTAGCCAGTGAGGCCACGTGCCCCCACTAAAATCTACATGATGATTTCTACTCTTCCACTGCTAGTGTAAGTCTCCGTTTGGTTGGAATGGGGAGAGTCAGAGAGAATGTGAATAATGGAAAAGATTATAGAAATTTTTCATGGTGTCTGATACAAATTACTTAATCGTCTATTTATAATATTTGCTAATAATTTTGTTCGGGTTGCTTCCTTCCAATACGGTGTGCACGAAGGAGATAATCTCCATCCACCTTTCCCTCCCTTGAACCATCTCCCCCCACGCCTCCTTCCTCCCTCCAGCCGAGCCTTACTCCAATACCTTACTAGATTTTAAGGTACATTTGATATTAGATTGAGTTTGAAATAAAATAAAATTTTTAAGTTGAAATTTATTGACTTTTCAAAAAAAATTATAATTTTTGTTTACTTATTCAGAAAAAGACAAAACTCAACTGTAAAATACAATTGAGTTCAAACTCAACCTGCATTCCAAACGTAGGCTTAATAACGTCTTCAAAGCATTATCAGAAGCCAAATGGCTAATTTTGCAGAGAAAGATTTGAGCTCCCCAGACGGGATTTTAGGAGTATAGAAATTTGCCTTCCACAATCCGACATATCACACTCGTTTGTGCATAAAAGTGCATTTCATTTAGATCATAATTATGAACAAGGAGACGTACCATAAATCCTATTTTCGACCCTATTATCGCCCAAAACTCACAACACCAAAAACACCATTCCTCAAAAAATGGGCGCCAAGTCTAAGAAAACTGGGGAAAGCACCTAAATGACACAAATTTAAAGATCATTACACCATCATGGCACAAAAATTTAAAACTAGACCAATATAACACAAAATTAAACTAAAGTTAGCTCAAATTTGTGTTGGTCAAGAGTGGGAATTTTATGTCATATTGGTCAATAAATGAAAAGAGGGTGGTTATTTGGGTAATTTTCTCAAGAAAAATTTAAAGCTCCAAACATTAGCCAAAAAAGTCTACTATGATAAAAAATTGTCAGTCTTTCAAAACACGGACAGTTAGGTAGAACAACCAACCAGCTAGAGAACTTAGAGAATTCGAACATGAAAGTAAGACACTTTATATTTAAAATCAACCTTACAAAACTTCTCCCTGCAAAACTTCACTTTGAATGTAAAATAAAATAAAATAAAATAAAAGGTTTAAAAGTACTCTCTAAAAGACGCGTTGTGGCTTCCCCATGGTAGTCTTCAAGTTCAAGCACCTCACCTGTTCCACATGAATAAAAATCATAAACCAATGAATCTTTGGAAAGAACAAAAAGACGTCGTTAAGAATCCCACAGTTTGAAGACATTCATAGCACCTAAATCTTAAAAACAAGATTTTCATTCCTTAATGTTGAATTGAAATGGGGTTGGTCCAAAAATTTAGAACCTTATTTCATTCCTAAACACAATTCATACACGATAATTACCTAGGTAAGTCACTACAATGCTTTGTGATGATGGAACGGAAAGACATGTCAATCAAACATCTTAAACTATCCATAAGAACTGCAATAGCTTGGTAAAAGCGTTAACATAGTTTCTATATGCACAACGCAAACCATCGAACCTCAGAGGAAAACAGCACATAAAAATCGGAGGGGAGAAAAAACAACTTACGTTTTGCCAATTCTTTTTCAACAGCGAAACAAGAAAATTGACAGACAATTGGACGTTTTGGAAAATTTGTTTTTCCTCCATGGAGACATTTCCCACAGCAACTCCCATGCAAAGAACCTTTTTAAGCTGGAACTTGATAGTAGCTTTTGTCTCATTCACTTTAGACTCCAAAGATTCTTGGTGAGTAACAAGGGTAGGAAATTTACCTAATTTCAAAGCAAAAGACAAAAGAACAAAACAAACATGAACTCAAAGAAGCGTCTATAGGCAAGTAATTTATCTCATCTTTAAACAAAGATAACACTAGTTTCACTTTTCAATGTGAAGTGTCTCAACAAGCCAAGACACTCACATCTAAAGGAAAAAAGCGAATAAAAGAGGAAGACACAAACAAAATGAACCATGACAACGTAAAAACAACACAGAAATTAGCTTTTCATATGCTTTTAGATTAACAGAACAGAGCAGAGTGATAAACCCACCAGCCTTGTTGAGACCGGGGCCCAAAAGACGAGGGATCTGCTTAATCACAGCTTCTGATGCTAAAAAGGCATGATATTTCTTTGCTAGTTTCTTTACCAGCTTCTTGTTTTTGTTCAACTTCTTCAACCCTTCAACATCCATATAGTCTAATCCTATTCTCTCCGCCTGAGAAATTAAATAAACCAAAGAAAAAAAATATAGTAGGTGCTGAGAATGTGAAAATTCAAAAAACCTCAAAAGAACAGATCAAAAAAAAAAAAAAAAAATTCAACATCGACTCACAATGTGAGACTAGTATGACCAAGAACATAACCAGGAGAATAATAAAATTACCTCCTCAACATGCTGAGCATCTCCAAGCATGCAAACCTTCATCTTAGGCCGAGGGATGTGTGGCAATTTCACAGAACCACTGAAACGCTTGTCCTTTTGGGGGTCATAGTTCTTCAATCCAATCTGGAGTTCAATTGTCTCAGTGAAGTTCCTCTTCTTTTCCCTCGATTCGTTCATTATGACAGAGATAGCCTCTCTGAGAACATCGCTCTGGAGCTTACTGTATCAACGACAAAATCATAAAGCAATCAGGCACATGACATTAACATCACTCAGCTTGGCGTATTAAACAAAAGAAGCAACACAACTAGCAAACCAAGAGGACACTTCAAGTAAAAAAAGGTGAAGCATTATAATCAAATTAAATGCCAAAATAAAAAAAATTCAAATCCAGAATGTAGAATCCATAAGAGTGGGTAACATGAAAGACATCTTTACACTATTTCTGGTAGCTTTATGCAAACATCTCTGAGCCCTACTTTTCAATTATGTTTCATTCAAACCCATAAATAACTCCGAGAAAATTAAGCAAAAACAGCGGATAATTAAATAAAAAATACAACTAGGCAGCCAGAATCAATGAAAAGCAAATGGGCTCACTAATAATTAAAAGAGGAAAAAAAAAAACGCACTGTAAATTTCACATACCTCATTTTTGAAACTTAAACAGAAATGCTCCTGCAAAGTAAAAACAACAAATAAAATGAAATCAATATACTAAAATAAAAGCAATGTACCAATTAAACAATCGAGCAGCCCATAATGCATAATGTATATATAAAACTAAATCCCCTAAAAACCGAAAGATTGGATCTAAAAACTAGTTCTTCCTACGTTTTCTCGGAAAACAGAGAACGACGGTCCATAAACCGATAGAAGAGATTCAAAAGCAATTTGCAAAGCGAAAAATAACGAAGAAAAAAATCTAGACGATAAAGTAAAGGGTGAAAGGTCGAATATGAGCACGAGAAAGAGAGCGTACCAGAAAACTCGAAAGATGAAGAACTAGGGTTTTGCAGCGGCTC
Organism: Ficus religiosa; assembly: GCA_024759925.1. Lineage (NCBI taxonomy): Eukaryota > Viridiplantae > Streptophyta > Magnoliopsida > Rosales > Moraceae > Ficus > Ficus religiosa. The sequence goes on along the minus strand of JAFMPE010016775.1, from coordinate 11,918 downwards.
AAGTAGCATTTATAAGACCCCTTCTTTCTTATTATAAGGACAAATTTTATTTTTGTCCCCTAAATTTTTTGTACTCCTATAATTGTACCCTCTGAACATTGAAACATTGTTTGCATCCCTCAAATTTTAATTGTTAGCAAACATACCACTCAAACTCTATAATGCTAGTAAAAACACCCCCTCAAACTTTATACTGTAAATAAAAACACCCCTTCTGTCATAATTTAGTCATGTTAGACTTGAAAAAACTTTACTTTCACCCCTAAACTTTTAGTAGATTTGAAATTTTACTCTCCAAACATTAAAAACTGGTGCTTACATCTTGGCTACTTTAAACTATTAGAAAAAAAATGTTAATTGTTATATCATATTTCATCCATTTAAGAATAATACAACACTAGTTTAAGTATTAAAATAATAATTTGAACTAAATTTTTTTTAATACAAAAATAATATAAATGTCCAAAAATAAATAAATATAAGTTCGTTCAAAAACAAAACAATATGTAGACTTACTAATAATTATCTGGATCTTTTTCTATTAAAATAAAGGTTATTTACATGAATGTGTAAATTGAAGACTACATTTTTTTTTATTTACATAAATGTCTAAATCGATACTTAGAAAAAACCACATTACACTTTTCATCAAGAATTGAAAATAAACAAATAAATAATTGATAAAAAAAGAAAAGAAAAAATCTCAATAAAAAAAAAAGTCAAACTAAGCAAATCTTTCATTAAAAAAAATTAATTTACTTGATTTATTATTAAGAAAAAAAAAGGAACATAACACAAAACAATTGTATGGTGTATGAAAAACAATAATTATGACAAATAATTAGTCATTAAGATAAAATTCACATCATATATATATAAATGAAATACATATTGTTAAGAAATATTAAACACTTTAAAACATAAAAAATACATCATAATGATATAGTAATTATCATTAAAAAAATCAAAATGATATAACAATATCATAAAGAAAAAAATATGTCATGCACATTTAAAAAGCATCATAATGACATAGTAATTATCATAAAGAAATAAGACATTTCATATCACATTTAAACTTTAAAAACTAATTATTAAAACAATACCAATAATAATAGAAAAAAGAAATTATCATAAAAAACCTAAATCATACTAAAAAAAAATGTTTGGAAGAAATCTAAATTATATGTTTATAAGAAAACCTAAGGCATACTAACATACTGACAAGTAATCACTATAATAAAGAATCAGTAACTAAGATAAAGATACAACAATTATGAATAAATAAGAAAAATATATATATAAATCATAATGAGGGAAAATAATATTGAATATAGTAAAAGGGCAATGTAAGTACTACAAGTGGTTGTTTCTTTAAAAATAGACATTTACGTAATATTATTACAAAATAAATATATTTTACAATGAGGTCCTGAAAATAGACCTTTTGTATAATTATTTCTTAAAATAAAGTTCAAATGAACAAAATCATTCAATAAGATGAACAACCAAACAGGCACAAATTTAACCCTTTCCTTTTCTTTTAAAAAGTTCGATTCATTAAACAAAAAGGTTTAAATTAAAAAAGGGCTAACAAACTAAAGCACCCAAACACAAAGATAATAATACCAAAACCTGAAAATGACTAATGTGTTCATAAAATTTGTTTTAAAATTTAAGCGATTACAAGAAAAATGAAGAGAAATTAAAGGAATTTACATATTCATAAACCTTGAATATTAACTTGTATATTTAGATCCGTTGATATATTTTAACGGTTATTTTTATCATCATTAAGATTTTAGTCAAAATTAGCTTTTTAATATACTAGTGTTGTATTTGTTTTACGTGGATGAAATATTAGTGATTTTACTAACAGTTTAAAGGTAGGATGGTATGAGCACTAGCTTTTCAATGTTCGTAGGTAAGGTTACAAATGTATTAAAATTTAAAGGGCAAAAATAAAGTTTTTTTAAGTCTTACATGGCCAAAATATGAAACATGAATATTTTTTGTTATGGTTTAAAGTTCAAGAGGCATTTTTGCTAGCAATTTAAAGTTTAAAGGGGTATAAACTCCAGTTTTCAAAGTTCATGGGGCAAAGTTACAAGATTATCAAAGTTTAGGGGTAATAATAAAGCTCGTCCTTATTAAATTACACTTTAACTATTATCATGTCAACAATTCCATCCATTTAACTGACGGAAGGAGTAAAAATGATAACATTTTATAATTTAAGGAGCATTTCTACTAATTTTCAAAATTCAGAAGGCAAAATTACAAGAGCACTAACATTCAGGGAGTTAAAAAATTTTTTCCATTTTACTTTTCATTCTGTTCTATTTTCCATCCATCTTGCCAAAAATAGGCTTAACACTTTTTTTTTTTTTTTTGGGTGACTGATAATGTTAAAAGTCTTAACCGTTAGATGACTTTTCGATGGTCAAGATCAAATAGATGTATCAAACAATCATAAATAATGACACACCTGAGTATTATTTTAAAATTTTCAGGGAAACAAAAAAAGATGAAGCCATCGGAAGCTGAACAATGACCACTCCCTAGATTGAGGGTGAGACGCAGCCGACACCGTCGCAACCACCATCGGAAGTTGAACAGTGACATCCACCCCCAAATTGAGGGTGTGATGCAGTCGAAGTCGTCCTCGTCGAGGAGCAAGGCTGGGCATCCCCATGGCCGACAGATCTGGAAATGGCAATCCGACTCGGTTCTTAGCCATCTATGTCATCGGCATTGTCCACGCATCCTCCCTATGCACCCTAGACACCCCTTGCCGACCTCTTCTCCCTAGTAATCTCTCTAGCGCATTCATGGGCGTGGAGGCCACTGCGACTCTCTGACGCGTTCTCTTTATCAGATCTGTTGATCCATGTTGATCGGAGATGAGGAAGAAAGCTGGTAAGTAGTGGGAGCTACTACTCACGGTGGAGGGGGCTCAACTACTTGGGTAGAGTTTGGACAATCTACCCCTATCCCCAATCATTTACCTCTGGCAAGCCCAAGTCAGCGCTCCCCCCCTCCTCCCACAACGATGAACCACCACCACCATGGGACCCAGCTCCTCCCCACAATAGCAAGCTTAAAATCTAATCTAGATAATCGTAATCCCAAAGAGCCCCCTCCGATGGTGAGTGATGCACGTAACCCCCAACGGCCACCGGTGCGACGGCTAAGGCAAGCTCCTCCTCTAGCCTCCAAATCTCACAGTGATGCGAACATAGTGGGCCTACTCGCCAACCACCTACGATGACAAACACAAAAATCTCAGTTTTTTTTTTTTGTTAATAATTGTTTTTAAATGCAATATGATTGATTGCATAATAGATTCCATTTACACATTACATCCAATCCATTTGTTAATGGTATAATTTCTCCAATGTTGGAAGACCACCTGTTCACTTGTGAGCATGCTACGTGAGAACAAATAGACCTATTTTCATGATCAGTGAAGAAGAGCCGATGACCATGTATACCCAACCAGACCAGACAAACCAGTTAAGGATTCTTCTCTGGGAACCGGGTTGATCTACAACCACCTCTAATGTACTGCTAGTCCTCAAATTAGCTCTCTTCTAGGGACTCGAGCATATCACTATCGGGGCCCGTAGTATTGGTCCGCGCAACATTTCCCTGACCATGGCTGAACCTCTACCTAGGTTGTCGGCCCCGTACTATTCCTGCCATGTTGTCCCGTACCGGCTAACAATAGTACTGTAGCACAGCACGGCACACACACTACCCTTCACCACCTAACACCTGACTCCACTACCTGTTACAGTACTTGTCCTTGCTCCTACCTTGGCGCCAGCTTTTGCCTCTTGACCAGATTGACATAGTACTTGCCACCCGTACCAGTACTAACCCATACTTGTGCCCCCTATCATCCGACTGGAAAGGCATGTGGCGTTCATTTAGTGGAAGTCTAATGTCCGTGCACCTGAAGCATGTTTACTCGTCGGGACCACTTAGAATACAACCCATCAGGGTCACCCAAATACCCAAACCCGTAGAAAATGCCTATAAATAGAGAATTGCCTCACTTATTTAGGTATGGATTATTTTCCTTGCTGAAACTCTACTTCTCTGCTTGCTCATTAGTACCACCTACTTACTTAAGCATCGGAGTGCCCATAACAGATCCCCTACTGATGTCCCCCTTACTCCAAGGTGCTTCTCTTTTACAGGCGATCAGGCAGAGGACAACTACGCAAGGCTGACCATGTCCAGTGATCACATTAGGTGTTGTGTCAAAGGTTTTTGGCATCAACACCATTTAAGTGATCACATAATATAATTTTGGATACTCGCGAACACCTTTAGAGAGTTCCAAGGTGCTCTACCTCATCCCATGCGAGAAGAAAAAGCAAAGGACTCCTCACCGGCGGGACTACACCGACTAAGAACCTGAGCAAACCCTTAGGAATCTATCTCCACACCATCGGTTGCCTGAAGAAGATATGATCAAAACCAATACCGGAAGGACACAATGAACATTTCAGGGAGCACGACCTCTGTGTTTGACCGCTTGGGATGAGCTGGGGTTAACCATAGTCAAGGCCATGATCGCTCTATTAGCAAACCACCAAAGGTCAAGACGGACGACTTGAATAACCTGGACCACCTCCAACAGCAGCTCGACCTATTAATGGGCCAACGGTATGGATTGGAGCAGGTCGGAGCAGTCAACCCACCCTTCACACTAGAAATCATGACCGTGCTTTACCCAACTAGATTCAAAATGCCGACCGTAGCACCCTACGATAGCTCACGGACGCCAATGAACACTTGGAAAACTACCAGGCACACATGCCCATTCAAAATACGAACATGGCCACCCTCTGTAAAGCCTTCTGCTTGACCCTGATCGGCTTCACTCAGCAGTGGTATCAAAGGCTAATATTGAGGACAATGGACTTGTTCAAGTAGTTATCTGATGCCTTCTCGGCTACGTTTCTCAACACAAAGACCCGGAAGAAGGAGACCTCGTACTTGTTCAGAATCAAACAATGCGAGAATGAGCCTTTGAAAGGGTACCTCGACTGATTTGACAAGGCCATCATGTAAGTCAAGAATTGCTCCAATGACACCCTCATACAAGCTTTCCAAGTCAAGGACAAAAAAACTGCTTTGGACAATCACTTACGATGTTCCCCTAACCCTTACGCATTTGAAGGGGATAGCCCAAAAGCATGCTGAAATGGAGGAGTACATCAAAGGGCGGAATTCCTTAGTCGGAGAAACGTCGCAACCCGCTGGGAAGAAGAAGCCCAAAAAGGACAGGATAGACCAGATCAGAGCAGAAACCGAGAAGGTTAAATACAAAGCCGAAGCTATACCAGGGCCTAAAACGCTTGCAGGAAGGTTCCGTCAGTACACTCGCCTTGTCGCCATGACCGAGCACCTGCTAAATCAGATCTCCGACAGAGGACTGCTATGGGACCTACCACTGATCAGGACAGACTGTGCCCGTAGGAATCAGAACAAGTACTACAATTTCCATAAGGATATCGGCCACGAAACGAAAAAACTGCATACAATTACGAGACCAAATCGAGTTCCTGGTATGAGATGGACACCTACGAGAGTTTGTTAAGAAGGCCATTATGCTGACAAGTGCAGCCATTAGAACCGGCCAGGTCTGACCACAAGCCCCAGGAACGAGTGACCGGACCAATGCCAGGGAGCCTAAACACATTATCGGTACCATTTTTGGGGGAACAGCCGTAGGTGACACGGCAAGTAGCAGGAGAAGATATGCCCATAATGCTAGGCAGGTAGCACGTAGAGAATACATTAACATGGCTAAACACATTACAAAGATCTCCCACCAGGACAGCGTCCCGATTACCATCACCGACGATGAAGCCAACAAGCTACTCCACTCGTGATTACACCCAAACGTGTACAAAAACAAGCGGTCGATTGTAGCACAATTAGGACGGTAAATCCCACGAAGAGGTGATTAAAATAAACAAAAAAAAGATTAGCGAAACAAGAGCATTAAAGAAATAAGTAATCAAATAAAGAAAAGGAAGAAGTATTTTTATGATTTTGAAATAAATTTAAAGACAATGTAATTTAAAATGAAGTAAATTCAATGATCAAAAGGTGGTAAAGCATCAAGAATCCCTCACATGTATTGTTTTCCAATTTTAGTTTTGATTCAATAAAAGTATTCAAATAAATTAAACTTCTCACGTTAAGACCAAAAAGATTATTATTATAAATTATCTAAAATCGACAATATATCAAATTGATAATATTGCAGTAAAAGATCAACTTATAAAATAATTCTAGTTACAAAACATTACATGACAAAATTTACATAGACAAAGCATGACTGAATCTAAATAAAAACTTAGCACATAATATTTTGCATTCAAAGAAAATTAGAAAATGGAGAAGAATAATTCACTCAAATATATATGCATTATAAAACCAAACAAACAAAACCTCAATTGGAATACTCAACACATGAGTTCATCTCTAGCTTCACCAAGAGAAATTTAGCCAAACATGCTTAACATTCTCACAAAATCTCTAAAGAAAATTAGGAGAAGAAAAGATAGAAAAATGACTATATTTTGGCTCTAAACTTAACCAAAAATTGGTTAAAAATACAACACCCTTGCCCTCTTGAGGAACCCTCATTATATAGTTGTGAGTCCAACATGCTAGATAAGATTTTTTGCCCAAAAATCCTCTACCCAGGCTAGTAAAAAACGTAGAGATTCGAGGTAAACCAGCTGGAGGAATGGATGGCCTGGTCTAGAGTTGGAATCGCATTCGCGTGGGATTGGCTAAGAATTCGGCCCATGATTCGTGCAGGCTTGGCTTAGAGGCACTGCTATGATCAAGGGCTGGAGTCACGCGGGCCTGGTGGGTGGTTTGGGCTAGAGTTGGCTCGGATCATGGGCTTGGAGTGGCCTGGAGCTGGAGCTGGAGCTGCGGCTGGAGTCACGGGCCTAGGATCACGAGCCCGAGCTGGAGTTGGCTGCTTTCATGTGGGCTGGACGCGCACGTGGAGGAGGAGCTGGGCCCGCGTGTCTGGGTGGCTCTGCTTGGCTTGACAGCTAGCTGTCGGGTTGGCTTGGTGGCTAGGTCATTTGGGCTTCATTTATTGGGCTTTGTTTGACTAATTTTTGCTCGCAATTTTGACCCAAATGTTTTATCTCCCTACAAGACAAATTAAATTAAATTAAAACTAAATATTTCCACACAAGAATATTTAAATTAAATTCAAGAGAAACATTTAATTAAAACTCAATTTATTTGATAATTATGTAAAATAAAAGTGCACTTTTGTGCATTTATCAACCCACACAGCGATGCACTGGTCAGGGAAATCAATATAATCGATAATTGTCCAACGTGGCCTAATCAACAATAGGAATTCCGCTGAAATCTTGTTCATGGACGCATTCACCAAGCTAAAAATTAGCGGAGTAGTCTTGACGCCCATTCAAACCCCGCTATACGGATTCGCCGATGAGTGTGTCCAGGCAATCAGTCTTGTTTGCCTCCCAATCACTATCAATGATGTAATAACCCGAAATTTTTATGATTTATGATTTCCTTTGAGACAAGAAAAAATTTAAGATTGAATCATGTATGTCGATATGAAGTTCATGATATGAGTTAAATATTAGTATATGTTTGAGTTCTCATTTAATTAGCTACGAGACTCAATAATAATTTGCTTAGTCAAGTATGGAGCCTTTTTGAGAAAAAGGACAGAATAGGAATTATGATTTTCTTATTCCGGTCAAAGTTGACTAAGGTTAACTTTACGTTGACTAAAGTTTGACTGAGATGGTACTGCAATGTAATTAACAGTATGGAAAATATACTGCAAAAACCATCTTTTCGGGCAAGATAGCAAGAATAAGCTATGAGACCACCATAGAAAAATCAAGCACAATATTTGGAGCAATAAGGGCTAAGTAGCTCCAAGTCAAAAGAAAAATTTATACGTAGTCTAATTTTATGCAGATGAATTTTTGGACTACAATCCAGTATGATGATATTGTTTTAAGGAAAAACAGTATTGATATTATCTAAGTTAGTAAGAAAATGGACTGCATAATTATATTGAGGGATTTTTGGAATCAAGTGGATAATTATGCATGAATTGGAAGCCAAGTGGCTCTACCCTAGCCGGTCACCCACAGGGACTAAATTGCAAATATTTTATCCTTAGGGACCAAATTGTAATTTTAAGAAAAAGTAATGTAAGCATGATGTAAGCATGATGATGTCATGATGATGTCATGATGATGTAAGCTTGATGATGCAATGATGATGTAAGCATGATGATGTAATGATGATGTAAGCATGATGACATCATGATGATGTAAGCAAACTTGGCCCCAAAGACACTCCAATGGCCAGCCACACCTAGGGGTATCTTAGCAAATATTTTGCTCTTAAGGACTAGAATACAATTTTAGAAATAAAAATAAATCCAAAAATTTAAACATTTTTCACCTATAAATAGGTGGAAAGGGGGGCGGTTTTTGTTCACAAAAATGTGGAAATGCCCCAAAATTATGGTAAAATTTTCCCTCACCATTTTCCCCTAAAATCCGAAACCCAAAGAAGAAAATAAGGAAAAAAAAAAAAGTGAAGTAAGGAAATTAGCTTGGAGGGTGGCCGGACTTGGTGGAGCTCAAGCTTGGGTGGCCGAAATTTTGGAACCTATTTGGCCAAGGAAAGGCCGGTGGTGGTGGAGAACAAAGGAGAGCAAGTGGCTCGGTTTTTGGAGAAGAAAAGGCAAGAAAAGCAAGAAGAAATTTTGGATCCAAGTTTGGAAATTATCTCCAAGTTCTAGAGGTAAACCCTCTAAATTCCTTAACTCTTTTAATAAGTTTGGATAATGATATTTATGTGTATTTTTCATATGAGTATGGCTGAAAAATTTTGGAGAACCCACCAATCAAGGAGGCTGCCGGTTCTAGTAGGTGGCAAGGAAAGGAAAAGGGTGATCCAAAGCTAGTTCAATCTTGGTGATTGATTGAGGTAAAATTTCTTTGGTACCCTAAGCCTTTCAAATTATGTTGCAATTAGAAATTTAAGTGTATTTAAAGCTTGGATTGTAAGAGCATAAGCTCACTTTATTTCCAATGCTTTAGTTTAGAATTTTCTGATTTATGCTTGCTTAGGTTATTATGTGATCTTGATTAGGTTTATGGTCTCAATTTATGTTTTGGTGCATGTTTGATAATATGCTTGTGAGATATTAGGGTTTGCATGCATGCCTTTAAAGTGTTTGTGATATGTCCCTAATATGCCTAATAAGTTATAGGCTATGCATGATGTTGAATGAGCTAGATTAGAAGCTTGAATGATGAATGGTTATGCAAACCCATTTACAAACTATAGTTTGGTACAAGAATATCCAAGGGTTTGCATGAGAATGTTTAGATGATGTATGGATGTATGTTTTATGTTAGAAAGCACTGCATGTTTGTTGTAGGCTCACGGTTGTGACCGTTTAAGGTAGTGTGCGCGTAATTTTCCGCTAGAACCAACAAAAACGAAATTTGCCAGTTTTCGGGTAAAACTGGGCAGTTTTCTGGGAACGAAATTTTGAGGCCCTTAGATGCCGAATTTGGAAAACGTTAAAACATGAAAGTTGTAGAGAAGGGCTTTTTCTAGTAGGCAACACAAATAGATTTTGAAAAATAGGCTCCAAAGGCCTCTGTTTTTATTAAAATCCTAGACTAGGAACTCCTGGGCGGGTCAGACTTATGCTCACGGCCTGGGGACTTCAACAAGGAAAACGGATTAGTTAAAGGCAGAACCGAGTTTTTAGTTAAGAACCAAAGTTGTAGTATTTTTCGAGATCTAAAACTTTCATGAAGAAAGTTTTCCCAGATTCAAAACAGATTTTTAA
>JAFMPE010016664.1:0-31892 GCA_024759925.1 Ficus religiosa | reverse complement strand
TCCACTTTCCCATCCACACCTCTCTTCTTCTTGTATACCCACTTACACCCAATCGGTTTTATGCCTTGGGGTAAGTCTACAAGTTTTCAGACCCTATTGGAATGCATAGATTCCATCTTGGTGTTCATAGCCTTTTGTCAAAGACTAGAATCAATATCCTCCATAGCTTTCTTATACATAGTCGGATCGTCAACATGTTCTAGGGATTCTGCCTCAAAGACTTTACCATTGAACATATACCTTTCAGGTTCCCTGACAATCCTCCCATTACGACGAAACTCCCGTGGTTGTTGATTCTTTAGTGATTTTTCCACAGGGTTTTCACTAACTTTAGGAACATCCAAACCCGAAGTCATCTCCTCAAGCACCACTTTGCTATGAGGTTTAGAGTCGTCCATGTAACTTTCCTCGAGGAATGTTGCATGTGTGGAGACGAAGACTTTATTTTGTTTCAAATTTATAAAACAGGCCACTTTTTGTACCTTTTGGATAGCCAACAAACAAGCACAGTTTTGATCGTGACTCTAACTTTTTCGCTTCCTTATCCAAGATGTGTGTTGGACAACCCCAAATTCGAATATGATTCAAATTAGGTTTCCTAGTCGTTCATAACTCGAAAGGAGTTTTAGGAACCGATTTAGAGGGAATATTATTCAGAAGATAACATACAATTTGTATGGCGTGCCTCCAAAATGACAAAGGTAATGTGGCGTAACTCAACATAAATCGGACTATATCCAATAAGGTCCTATTTCTTTTCTCAGCTACACCATTTTGATGAGGAGTACCAGGTGCAGTCAACTGAGATTGTATCCCATTCTCTATCAAATATCCTAAGAACTCATCCGATAGGTATTCCCTACCTCGATCCGATTGAAGTGACTTAATGGACTTGCCTAATTGTTTCTCCACTTCAGCCCGAAATTCTTTGAACTTGTCAAAGGTTTTGCTTTTGTGGGTCATCAAATAGACATATCCATACCTCGAATAGTCATTAATAAAGGTGATATAATACTCATACCCACCACGTGCTTCAATGTTCATGGGACCACAAACATTCGTATGCATCAGTTCTAAAATTTCCTCGACACGACTATTCTTGGCAGCAAACTGCCGTTTGGTCATCTTGCCCTCCAAATAGGATTCGCATTGTGGCCAAGGTTCAATCTCGTATAAGTCAAGGCATTCTTCCTTTACCATCCTTTGAATTCTGTTAAAGCCTATGTGACCTAGTCGTAAATGCCAAAGATATAATTTGTTAGAGTGAGAAAACTTATGTCTTTTAGAGTTCTTATCTAATTCTGTATCAAGCAGTGAGTGCATCTTAAGTTTGATAAAATAAAGATTTCCATATATCCATCCATTACAGTTAAGAAATTTTTCCTAATAACAACTTTATTATTAAAATAAACCAAATATGGGTCTTTAATCAAACAAGCTACCGAAATTAGGTTCCTCTTAAAACTAGGAACATAAAAACAATGTCTCAAAATAATAAATCTAAAGTCATCAAAATAAAGATGTACTTCTCCCACTGCTTCAGCTCACACCAACGTTCCATCATCGGTTTTTAACATGAAGTTATCCTTACGCAGACTTCTCATTACCTTGAACCCCTGTAGAGAAATACAAACATGGTTAGTGGCTTCAGAATCTATAACCCAAGTATCCTTAGATTCTTTCACTGAACAAGCCTCAAGATACAGGATATCGAAATTACCTCTTTGCTTCTGCATAGTCAGGTAGTCTCTGTAATCTTTCTTGAAATGTCTCTTCTTTCCACAGAAAAAGCATTTAGCCTTCTTAAGATCCACTTTCCACTTCTTAGTCTTGGTAGACTTCTTAGGAGCAGGTGCCTTCACCGCAGGCTTGTTCCCCTTGTTCTTCCCCTTTTCCTTCTTCCTTTTGAGATTAGGCACAGGTGAATCAGGTTCAGCCACATATGCCTCAGTCTTAGATCCAGAACCCTTGAAAATGTTCTCAAAAACTTGTAACTCTTTCATCAATTCTGTTAAAGACATCTCCTTCTGGTTAAGATTGTAGGATGCCTGAAACAAATCAAAATCCTTGGACAAGGTTTAGAAAACCATGACCAATTGAGTTGCAGTATCGATCTCAATCCCATTTGCCTAAGCCTCAGACAAATAAGCCATGATTTTCATCATGTGCTCCTTAATGAGTGTTCCAACCTTTTGCTTGCAGTTCATGAGACATTTGATAGCATCCGTCTTAGCCTGGATAGTTTGTTCACCAAACATCTCCTCCAAGTTGTCCACGATCTGCCTAGCAGCTTCATGTTCTTCATGCTGTTTCAAGAGCACGTTAGACATGCTCGCCCGAATATAGCACATAGCACTAAGGTTGGAATTGTCCCAGTGCTCAAGCGCTACAGATTCCCTATCAGGAGCATCGATCGCAGGCATGGGTGGTCAAGGTTGGGTAAAGACGAAACTGTGTTTCTCAAAGTTTAAAACGATAAGCAAGTTCCTTTTCTAGTCATTAAAATTCTCGTCGGTTAATTTGTTTTGCGTAAGTATCACAGATAATGGGCTCGACATCTTAATCTATAATAAAAAATTATGTAATAAGTATGAGTAAACATCCTTTTATTTAAAAAATTTTGGTTTTGTAATGAAATAAAAAGATATAAATGCAAAATGTTTATATGTAAAGCCCTTAAAAAACACATGTCTTACAATGATAATTCCTAGCTTCTGCTTTCCAAGCTACCGAGGGCTAGTCATGGAAGAGCTAGCCAAGAACACGGATCCCCTCCGATTAATACATATTCGTCCATGGAGCATAACCCCATTAAATATATATTAACTATCACTTATTTAGCCACTACTTTAAATATCAGAGCCTCGATGGAGGGTTAATAAATAAAGTGGCATAAGTGTGTAACCATTGTTTCCAATTTTGAATCCAATTTTACATCTGCCACCGATGGGTGATCTAAACATAAAATATGCCCAAAATTGTTATCCTTTCGGAAATCCAAATTAGTGTGCGTTCTAGGTAAGATACCTATCCAAAAGAAATTCCGGGGTCAAAACTGAGTAGTAGGCACTACCATGCGTAACTATTGGACCAATGATAGAGGCCGTAGGTCTTAGTGTGTAAAACCTTCTTCCACTCAATCTTTTGAATTAGCGTTTTTGTTTTTCATGCATAAACAATATTTATTGAATGGCACTCCCTAGTCTAAATGGCATGTTATCAATATATCGTGAAATAGTATAACATATTTATCTAGCATCGCATCATTCATGGTTTGCAAAATATGTAAATAGTCGTGGATCATGATTCCGTCCAAGAAAAAAGAAAATTACAAAATTTTAAAAAATTAACCAAAACATATATCGGCCATCTTTTGTAGATCATGCCTTGTATCCTTCTTCAATGTGTCATCATTCTCCAATGTCATGTCTTTTAAAATTTAAATTTTTGAAAAGATTATATGTGGTTTTTAATTTTAATCAAAATTATAAAATATCAAAAATTTAAATAAAACACGTTTTTAATTCAAAATTCAAAATTTAAATTTTCAAAAAAAATGTGATTTTCCAAATTTAATTAAAATCACAAAATTTTAAAATTCTTAATAAAAAAGTCCATTAAATTTAAATTTAAATTTTGAATTTTGATTTTCCAAAATATGAAGATCACATATCATTGGAAAATTAGAATTTCCAAAAAGATTTAATGTGATTTTTCTTCCACAAAAAAAATTCTAATTATGATATTTGAATTAATTAAAATTTTCAAATTTCAAAAAAAAATCACATCCTTTGAAAATTTCCGTACCATCATTTATCTTCAATCTCCTTGAATCCATCGGCCCGAATTTACAAAAAAAAAAAAAAAAAAATTGCTATGCCGTTTCTGGCTTACAAAAAATCTAGGAATTTAAAGAACAATCTAGCAGTAATAATAGACCACATCTATTATACTTGAAAAACCTAGATACAAATTCTAACCTCTATGGAATTATAACCAGCAAAATTGAACAAGTATCATATATTAAAAAAAATATAAAGCCTTCATTCATAGATCCATTCACAATATATTTAACATACACAAAATAAAACCTAGAGTGTCAACTCTCTAAAATATTTCATTAATGCATAGAGAGAAATTTATTTGATCAAATAATTTATGTTATATACATGATCATGAGTTGGCTCTGATACCAATTGTTGGAAAAATGGATCCGATATCAGAGTTACGACGTAGTGGAAGTTTTCAAATTTTTTATGCCGATTCAAAAAAGAAGCTTATGATGTATATAACAATAAATTAAATACATGATCAAACATACCTTATTTCTCGGATTCCAGAATTGCTAGAGCATCGACCAACGTATCTTCTCTACTATTCTCGAGTCCCCACGTCTCAGAGTGTGTGTGGGCACACGTGCTATGAATCCAAGCAACTGATAATTCTTCCGAAGTCTAGATCCCACTTTCTCAATCCCGATATACCTCGTTGAGAATTCGATCGGGTTCGTTCTTCAAAACTACAAAACAGGAATCGGTTAATCTTCTATGAAAAATATCATTCAGCTTAACCTTCCTTATAGTTTTGATTTAATGAAAATTTTTCTCTTTTTCTCAAACCCAAGAAGGACGAATTTTCTCAAGCACAAAAACCTAGTTTTTTACGTTTTCTCTCTCCCAAAAAATCGTCCCCCATCTTTGAGTGTATGATGATAGTTGGCTTTTTGCAAGAACCCCTAGTCTTTATATAATACTCCAATCCTTTTCCAAAAATATCTCCTACTTGAAAAATAATTAATATTTATTTTTCTGGATAATCTTTTAAACCAAAGGATCATTCAAATTTCGGGCTAGGTTATTTTAAACCTTATGGACGGTTTTTTGCTTAGAGAGTGCTCAAAAAATTCATGCTCCATCTTGTGTATAGATTGATTGGTGGTTCAAATTTAAATCAAGAATCTAGACTAGTCAAAAAGTCCTAATCCTATCTAGATTCAAACTCTTTTTAAACCTTTGAATTTAAATAAGATTTTCTTATTTGAATTTAAATAAATATATTCCACAAATATTATCCATATTTAATTCATTTAAATAAATGAAATATTTTAGATTTCCTTTCCACTAAAAAAACGTGTACCATTTTTTACGAAAAGAAAATCTATCAAATATGCTCCATTAGTTAAATCAATTAATAATTTAATATTTGTAATATATTTAAATAATTTTGAAACAAACTTTTCTTCCCTCCAACCACTAAAATTTGTGCACCTTAGATTAGGAGAGAAAAATTTTGTTTTCAAAAATTAAATAATTCAATCAAAATCTTATTTGTAAAATTCAATTAACCAAAATAATTAACAAATAATTATTTTATTTGCAACTAATCATATATTAATAAATTACATTATTTATCTACATTAATTTCACATGTCCAATCCTTTCGGGATTGCATGTTAGAGAGTACCATGTCTTAATAAATATTATTAAATTCCCATTTAATTTACTGATCTCATTAGGAACAAATCTCGAGACGCTTCGTGGAACTATATGAGCTAATAGAGGGACCTGATGGAAATACGTAAAAAGGCTCCTATAATTATAAAAAATTAATCTCGAATTAATTATTCATTAGTTATCAACTTCAGGCCTATTGCACTAAAAGTCTGAAGCTGAACTCCCGTTTACATACCGTATTACGAAAGATCTCTAACGCAGTGCTTCTTCCATGATTTATTCATCGCTCGCTTAATCCCCATATGTTATCCATGATTGAATTAAGGTCTTTTTCTATTTTACCTTTTCAATCATTTTAACTTAAAGTTTAATTATTCTCCATTGAAAGAACCACCAATTGTAAAGCCATTCAATCAGTAAACCATCAGAGAACACAAAGTAAACCGATGGCCAAGATTTTGTTATATTATCTTTCAATTCCCGAATAATGCCTTTAAGTAGATAACATGTACTATTGTTAAGATAGCTATGGATTCCGTATTTATGAATCTTGATTTCTCCATCCATAAGTCATACACCCAAAACACAAGTATATTGACCATCAATTATCAGTATCTCACCTATAGTGGATCAAAATGCATAAGTCATGGATGAGAACTCAAGTATTCATTTCAGGATTAAGATTAATGAAGGATGATAATCAAAGCGTTATTGATTCTTATAAATAGAATTATTAAACCGAATCAATTAACACCTTAGGTCCAGTCTAATGTCATACCTCAATACTGGTATACATTAAAGTTTCTACTCAGAACCTATCTGATGGTCAAGACAAACCATCCCTCTAAGGAAGTAGACAACATTTACAATCTTATCATGAATAAGATCCCCAAATCTTATTCCATTGATTGCAGATCATTTATTTAGACTGTTATCAAATTACTACGTCTTCTTTGTATATCCCGTATACATATGGTAATCCAATATATTTCTTATAGCCTAGGAGTATTTGCTCAAAATAATCATACAATCAACAACTGAATGTAAATAGGACACTACTTATTAAACATGAATAACCTTTTTTTTTTAATTAATATCAAAATGTCTTATTTACAGAAAATCCCTAGAATTGGTTTTCTATCCTTAGTGCACATATATATCCCAACAAAAATGACCAAAACACGAAGACAACCACTAGGTTTCTTCTAGTAACATGTCTTCTAACTCCACTTCACACTTTTTCAAACTTAGTAATGGGGTTGCTTGGAGCTTGAGAATGGAGGGGAATGGATGTTAGAGGGGTGTTAGAGATAAGGGGTAATGTTGGTGGTTTTTGGGGCTCGGTGGAGACTGGAAGATGCTAGGCTTGAGCTTAAACTTTGTGAGAAAATAAAGTGAGATGTTGGGAGCTTGTTTTCAGTCAATATTTACTTTAAAGGAGCGGTATTTTGAAGCATAAAAATGAAAAATCTTGGCTGATTCTCCCCTTGCATTGTCGCCACTTGAGGGAAGGGGTAAACTCTATTAAAAGTATGCAAAATGAACTTTTTCTTGTTAACAAACTTTAAAAATTTAACAAAAAATGTCACATTAATTATGTATTATTTACTAGTTAAGGGTATTAAGGAAAAATATGAATTAACTTACATGTTCTATACATGTAATCTATTTTATCTAATTTTTAATATTTGTTAGTAAAGGATCAAATTGCACCCTTTCAAAGAGTTAAAGGACATTTTAGCCACCAAAAAAAAAAAAAAAAAGTTAGAGACTGCATCGCACTTCATAAAAAGGTTAGAGATCAACCTAGCAATTACCCTTTCAAAAATGATTTTGTTTTGAGTATGAAATGGAAATGAGGATGTTCTAAAAATAGTATTGAGATAATTTTTTGAAATTATGGTTAATTGTGATTCTAAAGATATTTATTTGAATATAATAAAAGGTAAAATTAGATACAAGTATGTTTTTTAAAATTATTTGTTAGGTGTATAAGCCTAACAAAATTAAAACGGAAATTTATTTATTTTCTTATTCTTTAAACAAATACGAAAACAATTTTATTTTGATATTGTTTTCTAAAATAACTTTATCAGATAATATTAAAAATGTTTTCAAGATGATACCAGACTAGACCAAATAAATAAATATAAATATTTTGAAAATAAAAGACAACTTTTTAAAATATAAAGATAACTTAACTGCTAGAGCTTATGTAGTTGTATTATAAAAGAAAGTACTAGAAAAAAAAATTATGCTGTGTTTCAAAAAAAAATTTTAACAAGTGTTTTTAATTGAAATTAATCTTGACAGGTTCTTACATATCTCATTTTTAAAGTGTTTTAATAATATTACGTTATCTATTTAACTAATAAGGTTTTTCCTTTCAACTAATATAATATGATGTTTTTAATTAATATGTCCCCCCCCCCCTCCATAGCTTGGATGATCTAAAACTATTAAAAATGTTATAACAATAATAATTTTTATTAATTTTTAGACGGTAGGTATTCGTTAGTGAGCATCAATTTTTAAATAAAATTACTAGTATAGTTGCCCTTGTCTATATATATATATTTAAAGAATTTTTTTTTTAAATTTATGTGATGAAAAAATGAAGCATTTACTTGATGTAGAGCCGATGCAGCAGAAGGGAAGAAACAAGAAATGGTTTCGACGAACCAAATCTCAAGCCAAGTCCGCGGCTGAAACTAAGGAAAGGAGGCACACCTCTGTTCTCTATCCCAAAAACGCCCATCAAGTCTCCAATATGTTCAGTGTTGCAGTCAATATTCAAATCAGAGTTGTCCTTCATCCAGCAACTTTCCAAGTATGATTTTTCCCCACTTCTACCACCAACAAGATCACTAACAATTATCTTTCTTAGATTGGTACTATCAGGATACCCCCAAGCTTGCTTCAAATCAAACATAAAATAAATGGCAATTGTGACACAATGTGAAGTAGCGATCGATACCATTTTATCTTCTATTGGCTCAAAAATCCTCATGACTCGATATGAATTGATATCATCTACAACTAAGGCTCCCATGTCTTCCTCCAAATAATCAACTTTCACTCTCTGGCTCATCGCGACTTCTTCATCACATACTCTATCGCCAAGTTCTACAGCAATAGTTGTTTCATCAAAATTATCCATAGTAGTTTCAAAGGTTGGCTCCAAAACAATCTTAGAAGACAAAAGTTTATCCACAAAGCAATCTTCGTTGACTAGAGTCTTTGTTGCTTCTCCATGGGCTTTATTAGAATTCTCTAGGACATGGTCTAGAGTTATTGGTTTGGAAGAGAAATTTCCCAGAAACTTGGCTTTTTGGTTCTTTAACTTCTTCGCCAACACTCCGATTTCAGCTTCCATATCATCATAATAAGAAAATGTTCGATTAATTTGTTTCTCATTTTCTTCCATGTTCTGATCTTCTCTTTGCCATATAATTTTCTCTGGCTTTGCACCTGCTCCCACCAATAAACCATATAACCTCGAAACTGTTGAGCCACCATTAGAGCTTGTTTTGTAGGATTTACATCTACGTGGTCAAAATACTTGTCCACAATTACAAGCCAATTACGAAAACCCCTTTTAACCAAAAACTCCATGAAAAGTAGGGATCTATATTTGGTCATTGTCTCCTCAGATTGCATACTCAAACCTCGAAAAATTTTAGGAGGTTTTAGATCAGGCTTTTGTACCTCTGATGGCCAACATGAATGGCCTTTGCTATGGTAGTTGTTCACATTAAATTGGGCTATAGTAGTCTCTTAGTGTATGTCTAGTAATCCTTTAGTTTACTCTATCTTGGCTCATCTAAAAACTTGTGATTCAACTTTATAAGGTTAGGTTTTTTTCAAATTTAGTTGATCATACACTTAATAGCCAATTCATTTCATCAATAATTATGTCCATATGTCATGACTTACTCTTATGTCATATTTTTAATATTTAATCACTTTGTCAGCGTGAGATCTTAATTTTTAATATTTATTTAAATTTGTATATAATTCTATTTTGGATACTTGATGACTTGTTGAAAAGCTTGAAGTATCTAGTTTCCGTCCCTATAATTTATTTTCTAAAATCTCAAGGATTTCAAACCTCAGTATGGACGTTTTCCTTAGTGTCATTTAGTAAATTCTAAGTTTATCATATTTTAATATAATATTTTGTGATTTATTAAAAATTATGTACTTATTCGTTTTAAACATGTTATAGCTCATTTCAAAACTTGCGATGTCTACTTTACAATTATAAAGTTATTTTCTTAATTTTTTTTTTTAGCTTTATGTGTTGTATAATGAGGTTTCATTACTGTTAGTCTCATGTATGTACCATATGTCCATATTTGTCATTAAACTTAGAAAAATCATAAAAATTCACTTACAAATTCAAATAAGGCAAACTATATGTCATTGGAAATCTTATAATGTCTAGTTTACATAACATAAGCATTTTGGAAAACATAATGGTTTACTAACTCAAAACATACAAAACTTGTGATTGGTATAGGGTTCCAGCGAAACATCTCGATTCGTAGTCTTAATTTGTTTCTCATTTTCTTTCATGTTCTAATCCATGTTTGACCGTTGATGAGTGAGTATTTTACTCACAAATCAGGTATTTTTGAGCTTAAATATTTGTGTAAACCTCAAGCTTTAGTGTTGTTTGATGGATTTGTGTGCTATTTTGTAGGAAGGCTTGAGAAATGGGACTTAAAGGAAATTAGACATAAAAAAATTCAAGAAAAAAATGCCAATTGAAGACCTCCTCGCAGCCGGTCAGAGACCTTGGCATAGTAGTGCCTCCCAGGCGCATGCCCATGCCTTTCACCTCCTCATGTGGCTGCACAGCCGTGCCTCCCAGGCGCCCAGCAGCGCCTCATCGATGTTGATGGCCCAGATTAGCCCATTCTTGATAATCCAACTGTCCAAATTTCAGCTTATTTAATCCTTCTTAAGGGAAGCAAATCCTACTTCTCAAATTGAAGAGGAAGAGGGGCAGAAAATATCTAGAGAAAGTGAGAACTTGGAGGCTCAAACTCCATGGGGAATTTCTTAAAGATCTTGAAGATTTCTTGGAGAATTGAAGTCCTTGAAGATTTCTCCTTTCAAAATTGGTTTCTTCTTCTCCCTTTGTTTCCTTTTTAGTTCTTTTTATTTTTATTGGATTTATATAAATTAGATAGGGATATTAACTTGAATATTTATGCATATTATCTCGTTTAATACTCGGAAGATGTAATGAGGTTAGATTAGGTCCCTTGATTAATTAATTGAATGGAATTTGCTAGCAATTACTTAATAGGATGAACATAGAAATAATAAACTGAAGTCATGTCCCAAGAACATTTGTATATAGAAGTATCCATACCATATTTTTGTGTTTATATCTGTATTTGTTTTATTTTAGTTTCATTAATACAGTTTTCCTAGATAAAGTTGGATTGCAATAATTATGGTACTTAGCATCAACATGAAAACAATCCCTATAAATACAACATTCACTCACCTTATACTATCAAAATTTGGTGACCTCATACACTTGCGAGAATTTACATAACAAGTTTTTGATGCCGTTGCCAGGAATTGTTTTTTTAGATTTTTGCTAATATTGTGAGTAAGTGACTTAATTTTAATTTGGACGTTTATTTTCATTTTTAATTTTTGTTTTTGGATGTTTGTTTTGCGAGGCACTTAGAGATGTCCTATCAACAAGTCCTCTTGAATTTTGCTCAACAACATTTGGAACTGTTTTATAGTGCATGGTGGAGATACAAGGAATTACTCATTTGGTTCCCTTATCATGGTTTCTCAAAAGAGTGTCAACTACAAAACTTCCTCAACAGGTTATGGGTCGTAAGAGGAAATGGTGCCGCCTCTTTTTATCAATTATCCATGGATGAAGCCTATTGTTTATTGGAAGACATGCCCGACTATGACAATTGGAGTTGTAATCATTCACCGAACAACCAAGGTTGGGAGGAGAGTTCTAACATTTCGGAGCCATGGGATGACATTCAACTTCACCATGTTAAGGCTTTTCCCGATCTTGAAGCCCTTTTCACCTAATTTTTGGAGGAAACAAGGCTTCATATAGAGAAGTTGGAGAACCACCATGAGGAGCTGACACCAAGGGAGGAGAAATGAGAGTTGTTTGATGACGACTCTTCGAGAAAGGAAGAAACACAAGACTTATGTATTGATGAAGAATCACAAGAAAATGTCTATGAGCCTCGACCTCTTGAGATCTCCTTTGTTGAGCCACCAACAATCAAGCATGATCATGTCTATGAAGATCCAAGGTGGCCGACACCTACTCCATAATCCTTAGCACCGTTCATTCAAGCCCACCAAGCACCTGCATCGGAGCCAAGTTGAGTTAGGCATATAAGCAGATTACTTCTATATCTCTCCAAGCTTGAGGGCGTCCAAAATCAAAACCCATTTGATGTGTTGTACAACACGCACTATGGGTAGAAGCCACTCTTTGATGAGCTTCCTCAGCATTGGAATAATTGAGCCTAAAGACACAAGTTATGGTGGAAAACCCCGCACCAACCCGAGTATATGCTAGCATGCCTGGAGCATCTTCACCGACCACACTAGGAGGCGAGATTGTCTAGCCTCCTCAGTACGTGTTCTTATTCCCTTGTGCTTAAATTGATTATAAACATTAAGGACAATGTTTCTCTTGAAATTTTGGGGTGGGAACACTTATTGGTTGATTTATGTTCAGTTTTGGCTTTGCCTATGTGTTGGTTATCATGACTTTTCTTCCTATGAGTTGTGTTCTTTTGGTCACACTTTATTTACTTTTCTTTTAATTAATGTGAATAAGTTGTGAGTTTTGTTAAGATGAGAGGCGTTGATATTGATGAGCTTATGGTTGTTCTAAACCTCATTAACGATAGATTTCTTATTGCCCGTTTAAGCGCATAGGTCTATATGGAGTTCAATTGATCAAGTGGGAATTCATTTGGCACACACTTACACATAGAGAGTCTTGAGTGGGGTGAAATTGGTGTTTGATATTGAAATTCTAGATGATCTCAATGTTTGCATTTCCTTTAGAGCTTTGGAGCATTGCATGGCTTTTGATACATATGTCTAGTTGTCAAATGGATGCAAAACTCGCACTTTGTTTCTTTTTAAGTTTCTTGTTAGTTTAAATTGTGGCAATTTTCATTTTCATTTTCTTTGTTTTGTTTTGCTTAAGGACAAGCAAATACTTAAGTTTGGGAATGTGTGATGGGTGTGTACTTTAATCACAAATTAAGCACTTTTGAACTAAAATTTTGTGTAAACCTTAAGCTTAAGTGTTGTTTGATGGATTTGTGTGCTATTTTGTAGGAAGGCTTAAGATATGGGACTTAAACGAAATTTAGCATAAAAAATTTGAAGAAAAGGAGGCCATTTGAACACCTCTTGACAACTGGCCAAAGACCTTGGCACGGCCGTGCCTCCTAAGAGCGTGCCCGCACTTTTTAGGAGTGTGCCCGCACCTCTCAATTTAGTTTATCTCTAAGCAATTGATGAATTACTCCTAAAGCTTCACATCATAATAGTGCTAGTCGATGAGGATTACTTCGGAAACAAAAAGATTAAAGTCAAATTTATTGGAGTTTATCTCCCAATTACAATAAAATGCAACTAGATCTAGTATAGTATGAGTTGGCGATCAGACCATATATGGATAGAACTTATAGCGGGGTCTCGAAAACAGAGTAATGTCTGCTGGGCTTTTATCCTTTTTTTAGGTTCATTAGGGTTTTTATTGGTTGGAACTTCTAGTTATCTTGGTAGGAATCTTATACCGTTATTTCCCCTCAGCAAAGCCCAAGCAGCCGGGCCTCGTCGTTGCTGATGGCTCAAATTAGCCCATTCTTGACGATCCAACGATCCAAATTTCATCTGATTTGAGCCTTCTTAAGGGAAGCAAACCCTAGTTCTCAAATTAGAGACGAAGAGAGGCAAAAAATGTCTAAAGAGAATGAGAGCTTGGAGGCTCAAAATCCATGGGGAATTTCTTGAAGATTTTGAAGATTTCTTGGAGAATTGAAGTCCTTGAAGATTTCTCCTTCCAAAATTAGTTTTTCTTCTTCCTTTATTTCCTTTTTAGTTATTTTTATTTTTATTGGATTTATATTTGTAAGAATTGTCTTGAAACAATATTTACATTTATGAATCTTTTTATGTTTTTGGTTACGGATTCGTCTATGCTGAGTTAAATGTCATATTTATTCTAGGGCTTGATGTAGTTTTATTTGAACTATGTTTTGATTATTTTGTTAATTGTTAGTTTAATTTCATTTTCTATTCATATATGTTTCCCCATACTTTATGCTTCTAATTTGTTGGGAAATAAATTAGTAGATTTTGGATTTGTAGATTGATGCTCAGGAGAGATTAGTTCATATTTTGGAATTGGTAATCATAGTCTATGTTGTTGTGAGATCAGAAGGAAATCAACACTTAGATAATCTTTTTGAGAATCTTGGTAGTTGTGAGGTCGGGAGGCAATCGACACCTTGATTACCAATTTAAGGGTTAGGCTTATTGAATATGTAGGTAAACAAGTTAGATTGGAATATCAACTTGAATATTTATGATTATTATCCCATTTGACGCTCGAGAGAGATAATAAAGTTAGATTAGGTCAATTGATTAATGAATTAAATGAAATTGACTAGCAATTACTTAATAGGATGAACATAGGAATAATAAAGTGAAGTCATGTCCCTAGAACATTTGTATATAGAAGTTTCCATACAATATTTTTGTGTTTATATTAGTATTTGTTTAATTTTAGTTTCATTTTTATGGTTTGCCTAGATTAAGTTGGGTTACGATAATCATGGTACTTAGCGTCAATCTAAGAAACAATCTCTATGGATACGACAATCACTCAACCTTTACTGTCAAAACTTGGCGACCTCATGCACTTGCAAGAATTTACGCAACAACCATGAACCTCCAATTGTCAATGGCATGTCTCCCACCTTGCTCCGACCTTGATCATTCGCTCTAGGATTGCTAAACAGTGACGTCGAAGGGAAACTCCATCCACCATATACCACCAAAGCTTGGGTCCAGCTTCTCCCATCACGAGGATGGCAGCTACTCGGATCAACAATGTCAAACCTTATTGCACCAAGTACCCGATAGTGATCTCGAACTCTATTTGAACGATTGTGAGGTAGATCTCGCTCAAAGCTTGTCCGAGTTCTTCCATCTATCCAAGGGATCTTCATTCCACACTCATCAACATGGAAGTGGCTTCAACTGCTGACCATGGCTACTGTACCTCACCGGAAACAATCGGAGGCTCTGATACCAATTGATGTAGTGCAAATGAAGGAACAAGAAATGGTCTCAATGAACCAAATCTCAAGCCAAATCCATTGCTAAAACTAAGGAAAGGAGGTGCACCTCTGTTCTCTTTCAATAGAAGATTACAATCTGATAGTCTAGGTTAAAATGTTTTCAAAGCTACAATATAACGAACTCTAACAGCTGGTGCACAAAACGCACAGCTTAAAGAAGATAAACAAATACAGCCAATTAAAATGCTATAAGCTAGCAAACGACAACTAAACAAAGGGAAAAAGAACAAAGACATTTGTTTAGCACCAGTAATAGAACCACCTCCTTCATCAAGAGCCCATTCTTTTTTAAAAGAAAACCAGAGCATTTGGAAAAAATAAATTCTTTAAGGGGGTGTTTGGTGAATGAGTTTAGTTTAAGATTTTTAAGTTTCAATAGTAAATTTTTAAAAAAGACAAAAAACTTTTTCAGATAAGACAAAATTTTTTTTCAGAAAAAGACAAAAATCATGATGAAAAAAGTACAATTCAGTTTAAAATGAACTCATCCCCAGACAAGCCCTAAATATATAATTACAAGTATATGAGGGAAGTAATTCAGTGACAGACTCCATCCAGAACTTAACATGAAGTACTACTGTAACTATATTTATAATAATTTAAGATTACTCAAGTTATGGGAAAAAAAAAAAAAAAGAATATGGGTTAAAATGTAAAAGTTTAAAAATCAATTTAACAATTTACTTTTTTGGTAAATAAGTCATAAAAAGGGTTTTTTCTTTTTTTTTTTTTTTTTTTTTTTTTTAGGTTGGGTGGCCGGAACCGAATTAAAATATATGACCCGGCCATTTTTTCAGGGAAATAGTTGGATTTCAATTTTTCTGGTTAATTAGTTTTACACCATGGCAGTGGACTGCAACAAACAGTGAGTTCCTTTGTGAGATTTGCGGTGGTGAAGAACTGGGTGGCACAAACTGGGAAGCTTCAGCGCCGAGTCTGGTTTGCTCATTGGATGGTGCTAGAGTCATTAAAGGGCAGTCACATGAACAATGACAGTGAGGCAACGGCGCGACAGATCTCGCTTGAAACAGAGACATGGACACGACAAATCTTGCTCAGAGCGTCGGGGGAGAGAGAAAGAGAGAGAGGACTATGAGTTTTGAGAAAGAGAGAGACGGAGAGATGCCGCCTTGGGGATAGAGAGTTGGGGAAGAGAGAAGATGAAAGAGAAAATAGCATTTAATAGAAGAAAAGATAGGAGTTTGATGGTATCTTGCTCAAGATTGATTTATTATGAAAATTTATGATTTATAAAGAGAAAGAATAATAATAATATTTCTAAAAATAATAATAGTAAATTATAACATAAATTTTATACATAGTTATTAATATCATAATCAAATTATATAATTGCATAACATATATATATATATATATATATATAAGAAACCATCACTCCTTACTCCTCTCGCTCTTTCTCTCACTCCTCATCTCTATTTTTGAAATATGAAACTATGTACATAAATTTATTATTACAATAATTGTAAATAATTATTTTCTAGAAAATCTAAGAAAACCCAAATATTAATCAGAAAAATACAAGGATTTTTATGAAAATTCAAAAATTTACCAGAAGATATATACTATAATTTATTATCTTCTTAAAAACCTACTATAAACTTCAAAAGTACCTATAGAATATGTTATTTATTGCAATTTTCCTGAGTTATATTATGACCAATCAACGATTGATCATATGATCAATTGATTATGAAAATTGATTATCAATCATATGATCAATCACTAATTAATAACTATTGGTTGACAAATTTTAGAAAAAAAAAACATTTTTTAAATTTAAAATTTTTGTTTAATTGTTGAAACTTTTTTTTGAAAGGACTATTTACCTATATATATATGTATATTTTATAATACGAGTAATTGGTCTAAATAGTTCATAAACTCTTTAAGAAGTGACACTTTGGTTCTTTTTTTTTTTTTTTTTTTGCCGTGCTGACCTTAAACTTTTTAAAAAGGTGATGATTTGGTCATTTCCGTCTAATTCCGTTAA
The DNA here is from genome assembly GCA_024759925.1 of Ficus religiosa. Taxonomy (NCBI): domain Eukaryota; kingdom Viridiplantae; phylum Streptophyta; class Magnoliopsida; order Rosales; family Moraceae; genus Ficus; species Ficus religiosa. Next base: position 15,033 of record JAFMPE010016664.1, on the reverse strand, counting down.
AAACTCATGGAATGGTCACGTGAGAAGCACGTTTATGTTTTTTTGAAGTAAAATACCCCTAAAAAGATGAAAATAACCTTATTCACATCAATTAAATATATATATATATAGAGAGAGAAAGAAAGAGCTAAATTAAAAATCAAACTCAGCTCCCCCTCCCCTCTCTCTTTCTCCTTCCCTTCCCTCCCTCCCTCTCTCCCACAGGTCTGACGTTGGCGCTGGATGCTGGCCGTCTCTCTTTCCCTTCCCCACCCCACAAGATCTGACGCTAGACACCGAGAGACCATCTCTCTCTCGCCCTCCCCCCAAAAATAGATCCGATGTCGGACCATTCCCCCCCAAATTTGATGCTGGATGCCAAAGACCACCCCCATCTTCTCCGCCATCGGGCCCCTGCTTTTGCTGACAACCCCCCTCCCCTTACTCAACCCAGATCCAACTGCTAGGAGTGCTCCCCTCCCCCCCTACGTCGTCTTCTCCGTCGCGGGGCCCCCGACTCCCCTGACGACAACGAACCCAATTCGAATGGCCAGCCATATCGCCTGACACTCAGTCCGGCAAGCTAAGAATGCCGTGTGGGGGTTGGGGGGTGACCAAGAACCGGATCGCAACTTGGGGGGGAGGGGTAGGGGGCACCCAGATCCAAACTTTGGTGGGGGGGGGGGGGGGGGACCCATATTTCATAAACTTGGCGAGAACTCATATCACCACTATGTGGGGGAAGGGGGACCAGATCGGAACTTGGGGGGGTGGGTGGAGGGCGCGACGATCGAAGATGAAGGCTATGAGGGACCTGTCACAAAGGTAGGTAGAGAAAGCGAGAAAAAAAGTGAGATGAATTTTTTTTTTTTGAATTTTCTTATTTTTTAATATTAATTATTGTTAGATTATTAAATTACCTTTTTAAATTATATCACATGTATTATACGTGACTCATTTTGTTAAAAATTTAACTAAGGTAGATGGAAAGAACCAAACCGTTACTTTTTTAGAGAATTTATGACGAACACGGTAAAAAAACAGTGATCAAATATCACCTATTAAAATCAGGAATCATTCAAGTTAATTGTTCTTTTTTATATATATTATTCTCCAGAGTCTCACTCTCACTCTCTCTCTCTCTCCCTGTTTTGTTGCTTCCTTTCCCCTTCCGTCTTTCTTTGATCGAACATTCTCATTCTCTCTCCCTCTCTCTCCCTCCTCACGGAAGCAGAACCCATCTTTGTTTCCTTGGCTTCACCACTGAGCTTTCCACTGAGTAGAGGTCAATTTCTGCGGCGAAACGTTTTGGATCGAGGGAAAAAATTTTAGAGATCTTGAAATTTTGAGGTAGGGTTTTCTCGATCTTAATCTGAGATTTCCGTATTGAATTTTAGGTACGATGAATCTCTTTTGTCGTTCTGATTTTAGACGAAATTATACATTAAAGACCCTAAAATCTGGAAAGTCTCTGTACTTCGAAATGAGCCTACTGAGTATTTCCTTAAGATTTTCTTGTTAGTTCTGAAAAAAATGATAAAGAATCAAACTGAGGCCTAATCACTAGGATTTATTTTTGAAAAAAAAAAAAAAACCCTAATTAATATGATTGATTTCGAAATTTGGGACCTTTTTTTTTTTTTTTTTTTAATAATGAGTTAAAAGGCGACTCGGTTATAATTGTGCATATGGTTCTGTTCGGTTTTAATTTTTGTGTTGTTTTCATACTGCTTATGACGTGATTTTGTCTGGTTTGCTTTTCAAATGTGTAGTTTGTTGCTCGTTTGGATCAAAATTGCAGTCAACTTTAACTTAAGAGTGGTAATAGAGAGCGAAGATATCAAATAAAGAGCGACTGTAAAAGAAAGAAATCCGTTTATATCCCGCTTGAGTTATGTTAGAATAACCTTTTTTTTCCCTATCAATATCAACCATAGTAAAGCATTAGTACTCATCTCGATATCAAGTTTTTAGTGCTTAGTTTCAAATCATGGGCTGGCTAGTTAAAACTCGCCGAAACTCCGCCTATATCATCCGAAGCTCATGGTTTTAAGCTATTCTGAAATTCAACCAAAGGGCCAAAATCAGTCATTGTAAGCATTTTTTTTTTTTTTTTTTTTTCATAACTGTGGTATCCGAGACTTTGCCCCGACTAATCCACGGGATCCATGGAAAGCACCCCTTCCACATGGATAAGGTAAATCTCAGACCTTTGGCCGCGGGCATGACCCCAAGGAATTGTTAGCACTCAATGGGAATCGAACCTTTGACCTAATGCTTCATGAGGCACAAAGTCCAAGTGATTCACCACTGAGCCAACCCCTTGGGGATAAGCATTTTAGTGCTTATTGAATTCTGAAATATGAGGGAAGCAATGCCGTTGGTTAAAACATTTTATATTGTCAAACTTATCTTATTCTTCTTCTTTTTTTTTTTCTTTAAATAATTTTGAAAGGTAATATTTTAGCTTGGAAATCAGTTTTTTCATATTTCAAAATGAAATTCTACTCTTGATTGTGACTAAAACTATAAGATCATCACTGACGCAAATGTCAATTTTAATGTTATTTTTGGCACAAAAAGTGTGAAAATGACATGTTTGATATGTTGTTCTATTTTGTGCTCGCATGCATATTTCTATTTTAAATGCTATATCGAATTCTTGTCATAATTATTAAGCCCTGGAACTTGTAAAAATAGATTTTTAATTTTCGAATAATTTCAGAATGGTATTGTTATAGTTATTAAAAGAAACGGTGACACACTAGCCCATATCAACTTAATGCCAAAACTGCCGAATTTAGGACCAAAATGCATTTGCGTTGGAGAGTGATTTCCCCAAATGCCAAAATTTGAAAATGCTTCAAGTGGAATACCTAAAATAAAATGTTAATGTTATTTGTTAAACATATTGAATATTTTAATGTTCATAATGTTGGCTCTTTTCTAATTTCAGTTTAGATAGTATCTCTCAAGCAATAGAACTAGCTACTCCAACTTGATTAAATTTAGGTTTAGATGTCATTTTTCCTTTCTGCCTTCTCACCTTTCCATACTTGCTTGCTTTATCTCCTAATTGTTCAGCACTGAATCTAATGCTTGGTAACGATAGTAACAAATGCATAGGTGCTGACTCATTATTTCTATTTGCTAATTAGACACCCTGCTGAGGTTGGCAATGACACCTCCTTGACATGCCACATAGTTTGTATTTCTGAAGACCTTGAAATTCTAGTTTCACCAGTAAATCACATTTCTCATAACTAAGCTTCTATGAAATCTTAATATGTATCACCCCAAAACATTTGAAAACCATTATGGAGTAGGAACACAATTTAAGTGTCATTATCGCTAGAACTATACTATTTACCAGCCAGATTTTTGAGTCCTATAACAATTTTCATGAAGAACCAAAAATGGTTTTAGCGAAATGTTAGGTAACTTGTTGCCTAGAGGCTATATATATGAGAATCTGCAGGGTATAAGAGGACACGAGATGCAAGAAAATGGGCATTCGGGTTTTGAGCTGCAGAGCAGTTGGAAAACAATATTTATAGATTTAGTATTACATATGTCAAGCGTCTGAACTTTTCTATCAACTAAAGTGGGAGTTGATTTGCTTTCATGACATCATGCGTTAAAAGAAAATTTTATCTTGTATTTTCACCTCTGTTAATCCAAAATGTTGGTTGCCTGTTTTTTTCCAGGAACCTAGGGGCCAAGCTATCCACAGTCCTCATAATTTATGCCTCTGTCTCTTTAATAAGCTCGGGAAAGATCATGTCTCTTTCCAGAGGATGGAATGTATTTATTCAACAGAATGTTGCTTTTTTATGATCAAACTGCATGGATGGTGCAGCGAAAGAATTAATGACCCTTGTAGGAAATGGGAGTTGCGTGGAGCATTGGAGATTACGGCCTCTTTTCTTCCCGATGACAAATCATAGAGCGTTATTAGCCAGGTAATTGCAGCAGCTTTGCCGGTTGGAGTTGTTCAAAATGTTTGTGTAACTGATATCTAGAAGGTGAATGCTTCAGAATTGGGGACGATTGTACTCTCTCTCCTTATTTGGGTCCATCTCGGGTGGCTTATGGACTGGTACTAAAACTAATTAAAAGTATTTGGTATTAGACCATGAGCCATTCAAGATGGACGCAAATAAGGAGAGAGAGTCATTGCCACCAATTCCGAGGCATTCAAATCCTTGAGTTTTTGAGTCATGCAAGTTTATACTTGTGAGGCTGAAGTATATGATTATACCAACTGCACAACTGAACTTGGGAGGGAATTTATTGGAGATCCCATTTAGGCTGTAAAAATGTTTTCAATGGATGGTAAACTCGTGCAGGTCTCTCTCTCTCTCTCTCTCTTTTTTTGGGAGCAATTATAACTTTCAAGTAGGCTGTTTGCCGATCTTCTCTGTTCTTCCATTCTTGAGTAGTCTCGATAAATTCACATTCGGGTGCATCTTGCATCCTTTAAAGGTAGATGCACAGGTAGGAAACCAGATCTTCTGTCTGAACTCTCTGTTGTCATTTCTTCTGTCGACCAACTGTTAATCGACGCGTTGACAATTTATTAAAAGGTACTAATGGAGGAAAAAAAAAAAAAAAAGGTCCGGATTTCTCAGTTTAGTCTCACGTCTTCTCTCTCTTTCCTTTTTCTCTCACCGCCATTTTTATTCCCTGGACAAATCTCATTCATCACCCACTCTTTACCTCTCTCCTCTCTCTATGTTTCCCGCAAATCATCTGAAAGGGTAACAGTTGACAGCCTTGTGAATTAGACACAGATGGGAAGGCAAATGGATATGCCTTGCCTCAATTTCTTCAACCAAGTGTTCATTATAGTTTTCTATCTCAAAATAATAATAATAATATTTTATCAAAATAATAGTTTTCAATGGAAAAAAGAAATAATGGTTCTCTTCTATGAATCTAAAGAACATTTTTCCGTAAAATCTCATCTATTAAGCAGTTTATGTTACAACACAGAATGAAAAGGAACAGTATGGGTTAAAGAAGTTGTGATATTTGTCTCGATCCGTGATATAGAAGGGACTTATGTCACAACAAAAATAGACTAAATCAAGTGTTGGATTCAAAACTGGGGTTAAAGATTATAAATGGGCTTGTTACACTCTTGAATATGAAATCAAAATAGTGATATCTTTGCAGCATTTCTAGTAACTCCTCAGCCTGGAGTTCCTCCTAAAGAAGCAGGGGCAGCGGGAGCTGCTGAATCCTCTACTACAACATGGACAATTGTATGGACTGACAGACTTACCAATCTTGATCGTTACAAAGGTCGATTGAATTTTGAACAAAGGTTCTGGGTTCGTATTTTGGACGATATAGTCTAACTTAATTTGTAATATTTTTCTTCATGGGTTTTGTGATTTACACTTCATGGAAAAGCACAGTTCCATCATGAGAGCAAAGTGGAAAGTAACCTCAACTGGAAATTAGCCGATGAATAAACTTTGTATGGCCTTCCAATGTGATGCACATACCATGTAGAAGGGGCATACATGTGGCGATTACATACCACCAAAAAAAAAAAAAAAAAAAAAAAAAAAAAAACCTGATTAAAGAAACCACCTGGTTTTAGAAAAATCAAATAACAATAACATGCCATGAAAGATTGGCAGCATAACGGAAGTTGCCATGTCATTCTTTAGGTTTATTTACATTTTTTTTAACCTTATATTTTGTTTTTGTTTAGAAAATATTATATATATATATTGAGATTTTACATTTTTATATCATGAGATTGCATTTAAAGTATAAATTAATACATTTACATGGTCAACACAAAATTATGACCTAAAAGCCCTAAAATACACTTGAAAAGGAAAATTACAATTTGGATTAAATACCTTTTTATATCATATATTTTGCTTTTACTTAGAAAGTATGCCTTGCATTCCAAATCATAATATTTCATTTAATGAATAAATCAATACTTTTTCTAGATCAGCACTTTATTTTGACCTAGGTGTCCTTCTCTCTCCCTCTTTCTCTCTCAAATTCCTTATATACTAGGGTTTCTCTATGTGTGGACTTCCGCGGCCACCGCCGTGGCTGGCAAGGGTGATCGTTGGTTTGGTGATTTTGACAGGAATGGAGTTAGAGGGGTCCTAGTTCGGAGTTTCTAAACCAGATCTAGCCTGATGAGCTTCTGATTGTTTGAGATCTAGGGAGGCCATGATGATCTGATGGTTGTTTCAGCAATCTCTTACCTCTAATCGAGCAAACTGATTTCCTTTGAATTGTGGAATGAGGCAGAGTGGTTGTTCCAGGTGGGGCGAGAATTTTACATTCGATATTATTTTATATTCATGCTTTGTTTTTGTATTTTAGTTTCAATTTTGTAATAAACGAGGTAGTTCCCCCATCTTCGGTTTGTTTTTGTGTGTATGTTCCGCTTGAGTTGTTTTCTGGTAGTATATGTTTATTGGTTCTGTTTGTATTATGGCTAGGTGGAATTTGTTGTAGTTTCTGTGCTACGAGTGTTTGTCTCTCGATCGATCGAAATATTCTATCAATTGTAGATGCTTTTTTTAAAAGAGCTTTGTACATACTCGATTATACAATTCGAGGAATCTTCCTATCATTAGGTCTCGGCTTATGTCCTCCTCACCGAGCTTCATCAAATTTTACTGATGAAATCGGTCTTAGTTGAGGGTTGCCTTTGGTACCACATGGTTGTTTAATATTTGGTACTGGTGTTTATATCATATTTTTAATTTAAATGATAATTTCCCTTAAAAAAAACTTTATTTGACCTAAAAATGTCTAAAATACCCTTAAAAAGAAATATTATAAAATGAGAAAATCTTTGATTCTCTCAACAAAAAGTTCAGACTTATAAACCCCACTATCATAACCACCCAGCCCTTTTCCACCTCGCTGCCACACACCCATTCTGACTCCACATTAGTCAATTTATTTAGTTTTTAATTTAAATTAGAATTCTTAATTATTTTTTATTTTAATTTCAAGGGTATTTTAGATATTTTGAGTGATAAAATTGTTGATTGAGAAAATACACATATTTATGTACTAAATGGAATCCAATAGTATAAAAGTGTAGAACTTTGAAATATAGGGTATCCTTTTTGATTAAATAATAAATGGTATAAAAATGTATATACAATTTAATTTAATTTTTCTTTTTAAGGGTAATTTAGACATTTTAAGTCAAAATTAAGTATTAATCAAGAAAGGTTTGCCTATTAAAAGTAATCTGATAGTATGAAAATATGAAAGTTCAAAATATAAGATATACTTTCGAACAAAGCCCATGTTACTATCTATAATAATTAATTAGCACACTACGTACCAATTTGACAATCAGTTATAGATGATCAAGCTAGCTTCCAGTTAACGAGGACCAACCACAAGATCTTCCATGCTATGACTCTTCAAAGTACGCGTATGGGCACATGTGGTAGAATTTCTAGTCAAGATAGCAATACTCGTTTTTCTTCTACCGTCTCACCATTCTCAATCCTGAAAACATTTTTTTTTTTTTTATAGAGATTTCCTGAGTTAGAAAAAAAACTAAAAAATCTTCTCTTCTCTGTCTAGGAGAACACAAATTGTGAGATGATAAATATCAAAAATTTGCTCCTTTAATCGAATATTTATAGCCACCAATAAATATTTAATTAACTAATTTTTGACAATCATCATCTACTAAATTTGAATTTAAAATAAAAGATTATCCACATCTATAGATAATTATCAATTTAAATTTTTGTGCAATTCAAATTTTAAATATATCTAATCCAATATATTATCGTGTTGCTTTTAAATTTTCAAAAATTACAACTTTTGATATAAATTTTTATTTGCAATTTAAATTTAAAATAAATTGTGATCTTTATCCAAAAATAACAAATTTAATTAAAATTTAAATTTCAAATATAATCTTCTTATCCAATTTAAAAATTATTCAAATTTCAAACAATTTTTAGAATTAAAATTCCTTTATGAGTAAAATTAATTCTTTCCGAAATTATCCGGAACAACTTGAGACTGCATCATCCGTTATGTAGGCATAGTCCCTGATTGGGACTACCCCATGGCCTACGCCTATTCCCAGGGGAGGGGGTCGCACCACTTTATATTATAGAATTATCGGGATCTCTTCTATTTAATCAAGTACCGAATGACACTTTTAAGAGAATATCATTAAATCTCATGATAAAGCTATAGATTCCTATATTGTGAATCACGTTGTCATCATCTATGCAACGCATCTCTAACATATCGAGTGAAAGTTGTCATTTTTTCGCCGCCTAACTCTTTGATAAATCAAAAGATACATCACACAGACATGCAATCATTTATCCACTTAAGATTAAGATGTCTACAAAATATCTGTCAAAGTGAATTAATTTATATTAAACAAAATAATGACATAAACTAATATTACTTTAAATCTGGTCGAATACATATGACAAACCCCTCATATATATCAATGCTACTACTTGGAAAGCTTAGAGTCAAGACAAACTATCCTATGAGAGTGAAAGTAGATAAACGTTACAATCTTATCGAAGTCAAAATGCCCACATTTATTTTACGGCTGCGGACTCTTAATTTAGATTATTACTTCAATATTATATTTTTCTACATACTTCCTTATGCATAATATGAAATGTTATTATACAGATAAGCTTGATGCAATTTGCTTGTAATAAATTGATAATAATTAAAATATTTAGGATAACTAATGTATGACATAAATAAGTAGCCTTTATTGATAGATAAATGTCTAAAACAATGAACAATTTTTGCTTTAGGGCACTAATCCTAATAGAAGTATTTTGTAGGGTCCATTTTGAATTCTAACAGAATCTATTTGATGATTGGAGCATACGACATCTTTATTAAAATTAAAAAAATGACAAAATCCATTTTGGATCCTAAAGGAATCTCTTCAATAACCGAAGCTTGTGGCATCTTTGTTGAAATCTAGCAGAAAAATTATGTCATAATCAAGAATGGATTATAAAAGAATCTCTCTAGTGACCGGCATTGACAATGGTGACTAGAGCCGGAGATATTTAGTTAATCTTTGTTAAAATCCAAAAGAAATAAAAATTTCTTCGGATCCAAAATGGATTCTAACAAAAACTCTCCGTGAACGGTGTCGGTAAATGGAGCCGAAGATGTCCAATCATCTTTGTTGAAATCAAAAGAAAAAGAAATTCCGTTAGAATCCCTTTTGGATTGTAACAAAATCTCTCTTGTGATTGGCATGGGCAACTGGACAACAACTATTGGCCCGCACTAGTAATCGGATCCGAATACGTTCTGTCATTTTTGTTGAAATATAAAAACAAATTCTGTTAGAATTCAAAATGGATTCTAAAAGAATCTTTTTGGCTATTGGCGTCAGTAACTGAAATCTAAGATGTCATGTTATCTTTGTTGAAATTCAAAAAAAAAAAAAAAAAAAAAAAAAACAATCAGAATCCATTTTGGATTCTAAGAGAATTTCTTCAACAATTGGCAATTGACACTCGATATGCCCGGCTATCTGTGTTGAAATAAAAAAAAAAGGTCAGAATTCATTTTGGATTCTAACAAAATGGTGGCGCCAATGATCGGAGCCTGATATGCCACTTCTTCTTTGTTGAAATACCAAAAAAAAAAAAAAAAAGAAAGAAAAATTTCTGTTAGATTCGATAAATAAAAAAGAGAAGAAAAGAAAGAGATAATAGTATTTTTGCCAATTTACTATTTACTATTTTTTTCTTTCAATTATTTGATTAAATGTTCTGAAATGGAAAAATTACCAATTTTAATGTTGTGGTGGGCAAAATTATTAAAAGGTGTTAAATTTATGACATTCTTGTAAATAACTCAAAATAGTTTTGACTTGAAGAAAAATATTAAAAAAAAAAAAAATCCAAAAATCAGATGATAAATGTGCCTAAAATGGCTCATGCGGAACTTGCCATTGTGAAGAATTATATTATAATCGTATTTATATTAGGATAACTATTAGTTTAATTTGTTTTTATTATTTGTAAGTGTAAATTTGGTTTTTTTTTTTTTTTTTGGAGGTATATACAATCTTTCTTCTTCTTCTTTTTTTTTTTTTAAAATCTATTTTGATATGTTACAAATAATCTTTGAACTCGTTTAAAGGTAACAGCTTGATCTTTTTTTTTTTTTTTTTTTTTTCCCGAGATAATCCTATATTCTTATTTTTTGACTGTTATAGTTATTTTCATCCAAAACCATTATATCTTTAATGGAATGAGTTACATGCAATGCATGTGATCTAATTTGTTAGGGTGTTTTAATAATTTAATAATAATTAATTTAATAAAATTAAAAAATTAAAAAATAATACTTTTGTCTCTCATCTCTCTCTCCCCATTTCTGAAAACCCTATCCATAGGGGAGGGGGCTGCGACGGAGAAGAAGGTTAGGGGCCTTGGGGGGCGAAGGGGGGGGGGAGCCAAAACTCAGATTACGTCGAAGGAAGTCTGAAACCCAGATCGCGGCGGCACAGGGGGGAGTCAAAACTCAGATCACGTCAAGGGAAGTTCGAAACCCAGATCGGGGGGGGGGGGGGGAACCAACATTGCAGGGGGGGCCAAAACTCAAATTGTGCTGGGGGGGTCTGAAACCTAGATCATGGTGGCTAGGGGGTTGCATGCAAGGGAGAGGGGGAGGAGGGAGGGAGGGAGACGGGCACCTACTCCAACATCGGCGTCGGATCTGGGTTGGGGGTGGGAGAAGGAGAAGGGATGAAAGGGGAAACAGAGAGAGGTTTCTCTTCCTTTTAAAAAATATATATAAAAAAGAGTATTTTTATCTTTTTAGGGGTATTTTCCTTCAAAACACATAAAACGTGTTTCTCACGTGATCATTCCACGAGTTTTTTAATAGAATCAGACGGAAAAGACTATAATAGCAAAAAAAATAAGAGTTCAGGATTATCTCGGTAAAGAAAAAAAAAAAAAAAGAAATCAAATTGTCACCTTTAAAACAAAGCTTTGTCAAGCGATTCAGCAAGGCCGTTGTTGAGATACCGAATTGGAATGACATAGTTGCTTTACTTGCCTTCAAAAGGGGTTTAACAGCCAACTCGAGCTTCCTCAATGAAATATGCAGCCGTAAGCTAAGGACTATTGCCGAGGCATTAGCACGAGCTCAAGGCTTGATTGAGTGCAAAGGCTTCAATAGGACACCACATGCCGAAGGGCTCAACCTTGATTAACGTTGTTCCCAGTCAGCCAACATGCAAAAAGACGACCTGAGAAAAGCAACTCTAGGAGGCGAGACAGTTGATCAAACCGAGAATCTAGAGGCAAATATCGCAAACTAAGAATGGAGGGGCATCTTTTTTTGCCACTTATATATACACTCGACATCAGCCCCGAACGACTCGTCATGCACCTGCAAGGTAAAGATTACTTTCATTGGCCTGGTAAAATAATGACTTCTCCTTATTGTAGGAACATGGATCAGTTCTGCAAGTTCCACAAAGACCATGGGCACCTAACCGTTGATTGCAAAGTGCTAAGCTACGAGATTGTGGAGTTGCTAAAGCGATGTCACCTGAAGAAGTACTTGAGCAAAAAAGGATGCCAAACATATGGCATCACCAAAGATAGGTTTGAACGTGACTAAAGAAGATTAAGCAAAACACCATCACCTCCACCAACAAAGAAGACAATCAGAGTCATACTCGGCGGCTCGGTGTGCAACGGTGACTCGGGTTCATCAATCCAAATGCACATCAAGAAAGCCACCAAGCGATGATGCACAACTGCATGAGAAGGAAGCAACCAAGTTATGTCGACTGCATGCACTAGTAATCACACTTCCATTCACTAATTGCCAAGTTGGGAGGATCCTCATCGATAACGGTAGCTCTGTCGACATCTTGTTCCTTACCACACTCAATGAGATGGATATTAGCTAATCACAGATCGAGATAGTCGCAACGACTCTAGTTGGCTTCAACGGCAACTCAATTCAAGCAGTTGGAAAAATGTAACTCCTTATTTTCATTAGAGGAGAGAATAAGCTGACCACATTCTTGGTCATGGACTACCCATCCACACACAACATCATCATTGGCCGCCCATGGATTCACTTGCTCAAAGTAGTTCCCTCGACTTACCATCAAATCATCCACTTCTCGACAAAGCGAGGCATTTGGGAGATCAAAGGCAATCAAGTAGTAGCCTGAGGGTGTTAACTCAGTGCCCTCAAATTCAAGAGCAAGGAATTATAGCAATTACAAGTGGCGAACGTACTAGGGGAAGGAACATTTGGGAATGCCCTAAGAGTGAAAGACATTTCAGTTGTATTTCATTTATTTTGAACTAATTAATAATATATTTGAGGTTTTTTTTTTTTTCATTATATCTTTGTTATATTGTCCCTATCTAGATTTATATGTTAAAGTAAATGTAAGCAAATATGGCTTATTGAATACATGATATTTAAACTGTAAGAATATTGCATGCAATGGATTTTTGTATGTGAGAAGACAACATTCTAAAGTAGTTTAAATTTATAGTCTGTAGTCTATAGGGTTAGAACGAGCATCTAACTAATATGAAGACTATTATGTTGTCTAAAGCCAATTGGGGAGATGGTTTGTCTTGACCATCTAAAATGATCCGACTCCCAAGTAGAGACATAGATATATTGCCTATTGGTAGTGATATATTGGACTGGATCAAAGTGTAATTAATCTATAAGTCTGTTTGATTAGATTAATTCCCTTTTGACGTTTATTATGCAATAGCCTTAATTCTGAATAAGTAAATGACTTTATGTTTATGACTTGTGTACTTTGGTGTTCTGAAGGCTAAAGCATCTCGGAGTAGTAAGCTATTAGACCGGTTCGTTGGGTATATGACTTATATTCGATGTGACCTTTGCTAATAGATATGGAGTCACAGTCATAAAGAGTAAAGGTTATCCTCTTAATGACATTATACAGGATGTGAAAATGGATGAGGCCTTGGGTCGTTTGCTGGGAAAATTACTAATTATTTGCTTTGGGTGAATAATCATTTTCCCATTAAATGTATAATATATTTCTAAGATAGCGTGATCAGAAGGTTGAATGAACTTTAACTTTAAATTGATTAAGGATATCAGCTGAAGGTGTTGCGTATATAATAAGATCATTGGACTGCGGCTACACACTGGCTTAAGTAATACAGTATATAACTGGGAGTGCAGTTTTAGGTTTATATTGGTGTGATTCTGAAACTAATAATTGTGTAATGAATTTATTTCATATAGAATAATTAATTACATAGATTATTTAAGCCCATATTATATATGTCCAACTGGTTCCTTTACTAGCTCAATATAATTCCTTAACAGATGGTAATCAATTGGAAAATTCATTATGGCTTTAATTCTTGGACTTAGTGAAAAGAAAAATTTAGAACACCTCACACAAGGTGTGGGCTTTTTTTATGCTAAGGGTAGAATGAGAATCTTATTTTATTTAACTAATTGGATAAATATTTAGTTTGGATAAAAATTTATTTACAGGTAAGATTTGAAATTTGAAATAATTATATTTATCTTTTGTGATTAATATGATATTAATTTAAATTAAGAGATATGAGTAAATTAATTATTTAGATAATTAATTTAAATATCTATATAATCTTATTTAAATAAATATTTTAAATTAAATATGCTAATTATCCTATTTGGATTTGAAATCGAAACAAAATCTTATCATAGTCTACCTTGTGTAGGCGTTTTTTTTATGAGGATAAGGGAAGGAAAAGATTTCTCCTTATTAATTTTATTTGGATAATTATTACATAATTATTTAGTTCAAATAAAATTGCCATGATTTTATTTTGAATTTAAATTGGAGTTATGGAATATTATTCCTGGAGATAAAATCATAAGATAATTAGAGATAAAAATTTGAATCAAATTTTGAATCTCCTAGACCTATTATGGGCGATTTTTCTATCTTCCGGGCAAGAGAAAAAACGCATATTAGGGAAGGACGAGAGAGAAAAAATCTTTTTCAACTGTTCTATTCGAATTCAAATTCCACATAGTCCATTAACTATAAATAAGACCCTGCGGGCTCCTATTTTATTTAGATCACAAACTATAAGATGAGTGATCTTATTATTATTCTCCCATTATAGTAATAATAAGCTGTAAGAGTTCTGGGTAGTTAGAAGGAGAAAGCCGTGCACAAATATCGATCGAGAGACCGAGTGCCCACATACTCTATCGTCCAAGAATTGAAGAATAATAAAGAAGACTAGTTGGTTGAAGTTATCTTTGATCACATCCTCCGGCATTCCTATTGTCTTTTCTTAAGGTACGTGGATTATCGAATAATTTATTGTATATGGCAACATGAGTTAGTATGATCTTAAGAAAATTTTTTAAAAATTCCACTGTGTAAATTACCCCTTTTTTTTGTATAGGAACACCACTCAAGCAAGAGGAGCCTAAGATAGAAGAACTAGACGAAATTCTTATCGATCTTGAACACCTTGAGCAATTTGTCAACAGTGGATCAAGACTCGTTCCTGAGTTACGGTATCAATTGGTTGAATTCCTTGAAGCTAATAAAGATTGCTCTCGGAATTGACCTGAAAGTCATTAGTCAGAAGCTCAATGTGGATCCCAACCACAAATCGATCCGCCAAAATTAAAGGAGGTTTAGAGTTGACCGAAATTAAATCATCAACAAAGAGGTTAGGCGGCTTTTAGAAGAAGGATTCATTCGGGAAGTACAAGACTCCAATTGGCTAGACAATTTAGTGATCGTCAAGAAGAAGAACAACAAGTGGCGAGTTTGCATCAACCTCACCGACTTGAACGAAGTGTGTCCTAAGGACAGCTTTCCCCTACTGCACATTGATTGACTCATGGATGCCATTATTGGCCACAAACTCCTTGTTGGAAAAATCAGATCCGGTATCAAAGTTATGGTGCAGCGGAAGTTTTAAAATTTTTATGCCGATTCGGAAAAGAAGCTCATGATGCATATAACAATAAATTAAATTCATG
>JAFMPE010016663.1:7138-23560 GCA_024759925.1 Ficus religiosa | reverse complement strand
ATTTATTAATGGGAAATTGAAGTAAGTAATATTTTTACGAAAAATAATTGAAATAAATAGAAAATTTACAAAATAAACAATAAATTTACTAAGGTCGATTACATATTTATAAGAAGTAAATGAATTATTTTACTTTATAAATTTGCTATGTTTGGTATGAGAGATGGAGACTAGAGAGGAAAGAAGAGTAAAATACCTAGGTGAAGGAAATAAAAAGCAAAGAAGGATTTTCTTTCATGTTGTTTGGTAAAAAAGAAAGAAAATAGTAAAGAAAATGTATAATCTAATATGTTTTTCAATTATACCCTCTTAGAAGTTAGGAGATAATAAAAGAATAAGAGCAGACTAATGATTTCACCTATCAGTACTTTTTGACCTAATTTTTCCTTCCTATTTTCTTTCCCATCTCATTTTCCATCCTACCAAACAACCAAAATTCTATTTTTCTCTCTATAAAACCCTTCCTTCAACTTTCTTTCTCCCCCTTTTCCAATATTCTATCAAACAAGGGCTTAGTTCTAATCTCATTAAAACTATCATTTACTTCAATTATATATATAAAAATGTTGTTTATTTATTTTTCTCTTTATCAATTTGGGATCACTCTCTAAGACTTTATTAAACTTAAGATGTGATTTTTCTATAATTAAAAGTGTAAGGGGAATTTGTCGTATCAATCAAAGTTTAGAGGTGTAAAATCACCGGTGGCGGTGGCTTGGTGGCAAGGAAGGCGTACTGAACCTTTGCTTCAATCAGGTTTCAGTTCGAGTCATGACAAGGTTAGGTTTCTTGTCATTCCATGGGTTCACCCAATGATTACTGAAACAGGGATATAAAGACACCACTGATCCCCTTTCCTTTTTATTATATATATATATATATATATGTATATAGGTTTAGAGGTGTAAAAGTACCAAAATGCATTTTCCATTAAAAAAAAAGAAAGAAAAGGAAGGCAATTATGGGATGTACTCCAAGTGTCAATTTTTATTGCAGAACACTTGATGTCTAACTTTGTTCCTTGATCCATATCTTAAAGAATAATCTACAAAATTATTCTGAATTTGGGTGGGTTTCTAGAATATCTCCATAAATTGGGAATCTGAAGACAAAATCTACCGGTACCCCAAATCCTTATATTATAAGATGTGTGCATCTTTTTTTCCAAAAAAGGAGACTACTTTCTGAAAATAATTAATGATGCACGTAATTCATGGACCCTTAATAGCCAAATTGGTGGAATATTTTTAACGAACATTTGTGCTGAACAAAAAGCTTTATGTCTTCCAGTGGATAGCATGGAATATCTTTCACGTGTGGTAGTGCAAATCCAACTGGATGCAACGAAGGAAAGTGAAATTATTATGCTCTTCTCGTGGTGCGACTTCTTATCATGTATTAACAATGATAACTGTTTTTTTAATTATGAAATTAGTATTTAAATTATCCGATTTATAAATGATCATCTTAAAAAAGTATGATATATGATAAATGACAACTACAGATAGAAATCAATAGATAATTAAAATTTTAATTTAGTGTTTAAAGCAATAATTCCTGATAGAAATACCAAATAAAAAGTCATACCGTAAAAGAATCTAAAGTACTACTATAAAAAAAATTAAAAAAAATATTTAAAAAAAACGTAGGAATGTGAAATTTGCCTGGCCATAATAACAAGACATTGAGGCAGAAAATTCTAAAGTAGGACCCTTTAAAAAAGTTTAAAGGGAAAAACAATTACGTTAGGATATGTTGCTTTATCAGTACTAATAGAACATGCTTTATTAGTCATTAATTTATTCTTAATAGATTGATTTAATAAATATTTACGTAAAAAATATACACCGTTTGATATAAAAGTACTGACATTCACAACTTAGACGAGTGAAATTTGATCTAATAAGTAAAATTATAAACTTGCTCTATTAATAAGATAAGGAAAATCTTAGGATAGAAACTGCATTTTTACCCCATAGTTAAAGGTTGTTAATTTTGTTATTGGATTAACTTTTAAACAGTTTAATTTATGATTGAAAGCAGTTCTTTGTGTCAGGTTGTAAATTTTTAATGTGAACATTTATAGATTAAACTGTTAAAAAATTAATTCAACGATATGAAAACAACATCACTTACTAGAATGATAAAAGTGCAATTCCTATCATAAATTGTCATGTGATAAACATATTTTCTTAGAGTATTTTCCAAGTAAAAATGAGTGAGTGATGAGTAAGATCCCATATGTTTTCATTTCACATGTGATCTCAATAAAAGCAAGTATGCTATGTTTTTTTATGTTGGAAAAGAGGAAGAACTGAAGTGTGATGCGGGAAAAGTAGATGAAAAATGATTGGTTGATTGTTCGTTAAGAAAGAAAAGAGAATGGAAATGAAAGGAAAATATGATGGATAAAATTTTTGATGGACCCACTTATTTTTAATGTTTTTAGAATTGGATGAAAAATCTAAATCCATTCATCAATGATGACTAAAATCAATTTTTGATCTTTGATTTTAATGTGAAATAATATTTACAAATAAGCAAATAGTAATTTTATAAATCCTTTATTTTCTTTCCTTCCTATATTCTAAACAATCTAAACCTTTAATCGGTAGAATAGAAAAGGAAGGGGAAGAAAATTCGAGGAGGTATTTTGGAGAGAAAAAGAAAATCTTGAGTTATGTAGTAGAATGGAAATTGGGAAGGAAGGGAATGAGAAATTCATACGCCCGTCAATTTTCAATATTTCTAACTTGTGAAGAAAAGTGAATGGAAAACTTGACAAAACAAATGTGTGCAAGACAACTTTGACCTTAATATCTCATCGTGTTCTAATTTATATGAGGTTATAACAGTAAAATACATTAGATTAAACATTTGCTTTTCTGTTTCTTTTCTCTTATACCAAACAAATAACCTGATCGAAAACCTCCCTCCTTACTCTCCATTTCCCTCACCTAGGTATTTTTACTCTTATTTCCTTCTTCTTTGTTTTTATTTTCCATCACTCTTACTTTATAAAGCATTAAGGAATATCAATTTCTTTTCTATTATTCTAATTTTTCTATCTTTCATAAATTTTTTCTCCATCTTCTTATTTTCATGTTAATAAGACGATAGATGAAAGACGTGAAAAAATCATCGATCCCTTATTTTCGAGAGCAAAAAAAAAAAAAAAAAATCTTCGACTGTTGACCTTGACTTGCACATGACCAAATGTCAAGGCGGAAGCAACCTCGAGTTGAGGGGTCTGTTAATTACCATGGAAATTGAACGTGATGAAGACGTGCCAACAACTAGGCCCAAAAGCATGGTCCATTTGGCATTACTTCTTAGCAGCCTTGGTGGCTGGCTCCAAATTATCGATACTTACAAATATATCAGTGTCGGTGGAAATTCATCTTCAGCTTCGTCAAGAAAAACAAATGTGGATCATATTTTAGAATTTTGCATTATATATTTTCTTTTGTCCACTAGATTTTTTTTTTTTAGATTTTTAGCTCTTTTAATGTTTTATTGAAAATTTTTTAGTGATATAGATAATTATTAATAATTTTAGATATTTAAAAATATTTTTAATAATATCTCTTTTTATTATTTGTAATTTTTAGAAATTTCAAAAATATTTCTAATAATCTCTCTCTTTTTATTTCCCTTTATATAATACATATATATATATGAGGAATTTAGTAGAATGATAACATTAAAAAGTGAAATTAATTTTTTTGTTTAATTCTTACGTTAAATGTCTTGTAAGACGCGCACTATAAATTCAAGACAGGTAGAAATTATTTGACAAAATATAGGGTCCATTTGGTGAATAAATTTGAGTTGGAAATTTTAAATTTCAATAATAAATTTGTGTTGAGTTTTTAAAAAAGACAAAAACTTTTTCAGAAAAGATAAAAAAAATTTTTAAAAATAACAAAAACTGATATAAAAATTCTAAGTTTAAAATAGTAAACCAAACATCCCCATAATATCTCTGCAAATTCATTGTGCAATGAAATTTCTTATCATTTTATTTTTACAAAAGTACTCATCATATAAAATCGAGCATTTTTCTTTTCTTTCTTTTTTTTCCTTCAAAAAAAAAAAAAGAGCACTATTGCGCTGTCGGCACTGAGCTCAGCCCACAATGCATGAACGACAAATGGCACTATTGGACCAAATAAGGACGAATCTATGAATATATATCGTTTTATTATTTCTTTCTAAAAAAAATAAAATAAAATATTATTATTATTTCCTTGAAGAAACATTCATCTTTAGGGGTTGTTTGGCCCTCCATTTCGAACATATATTTTTCATTTCAGTTTTTTGTTTATAAAAATATTAACAAAAATTATAACTAATTTTTGAACAGTTAAACAACTTTAAACTAAAAATTTCATTCCAAACTGATACTCCAAACACATTCTAAGTTACTTCGAGCTCTGGAAGGTCATACACTCATCAATTAAATCGATACAATTGGATAATAAGTTAGAGTTGAATTTTTGAAGTTTTTTTTATTATTGAAAACAAGTGAATGTTTGGAAATAGTTGTGTTGGTTAAAATGTGAAAAAAAAAATGAAAAGTGATATTTGATAAGTATAAAAACTTGAAATGTGTTCGGATTTTAATGAGAAATATAGATCTTGTTTCAGTTTTTTTTTTTTTTTTTCTCGTCGTCCAGAATGTTTAGCAAAATGAATCATTTCATTTCAAAATAACAAAACTATTGACTTTTAAAATATGAGTTTCATGAACATAGAATAAAGAGAGAAAAAGAAAGGTGAATTTATAGGAGTTAAGACCTGTTGTTTTAGATTTCATGTCTCATTAGCTGTCCCCCAATAGAATTATGTCATATAATATGAATTTAAGAATTAACCACATAAAAAAATACTAAACATTAAAAATTATTGAACAAATTGATGAGTTGTCAAAATAATTAATTTTTGAAAAGTCAGCAAAAATTATAACTAATTTTTGAAAAGTCATACAATTTTAACATAAAAATTTCATTTCAAATCGGTATACCAAACACTTGTTATAAGTTACTTTGAGCTCTATAAGGTCATGCATTCACTGGGTAAATGGTTGCAAGCTAAAGGTCCGTTTGGATAATAAATTGGAGTTGAATTTTCAAAATTTTTATTTTCTAATTATTAAAAATGAGTGAATGTTTGGAAACATCTGTGTTGGTTAAAATGTGAAAAAATGAAAAGTGATATTTGAATAGTATAAAAACTTGAAATGTGTTCTAATATTAATAGGAAATCTAAATTTTGTTCGTTTTTTCTCGTCGTTGGGAATGTTTAGCAAAAGAAATCATTTCATTTCAATTTTAAATAAGACAGTTATTGATTATTAAAGTTTGAGTTTCATGAAAATAGAGGAGAGAAAGAGAAACTGACAGGTGGATTTATAGGAGTTGAGATCCGTTGTCCCGAATTTCCTATCTCATTAATTGTTTTCCAATAGAATTATATCATATTATCTAAATTTAAGAATTTAACCATATAAAAAAAATACTGCATAATAAAAATTATTGAACAAAAGGAGTGTTTTTTGAGATAGAAAAATAAGTCAGCAGATCTATATTCCATTTATGGTTGAGTTGTGTAATTAAATGAGATTTGAAAATCAACCTCCAAAATTGAGGTTGGAGCTATGGAGAACCCAAAAAAAATAATAATAATAATAAGTTTTAAATGGAAATCTTCTAGTAAGTCATCGACAACTAGCTCCAAATCAGATTCGTATGACCATCGATGACGTAGTTCTCCATGAATTTATTGCACCTTCAATCAGGCTCTATTTAGAGTTGCACAATTCCATTCATAATTCCCTTAAAAAAATATTGCTGATAAGATAAAGATGGATCTCAAAATAAGAACGTGAAAATTCAAATTTGATATTAAAATTAAAAGACATAAAAAAAAAAAAAACTTTTATAATCGTAATGTCATCATCCTCAAAGGTAAGCTAGTTTTATTTTAAGTTTTTAACAATGCCCCGTGGCTCACCTTACGTCATTAGTCCTAATCACCCATCTCCTTTAGAAACCGTCAAAACCCGCTTAACTATTTTGAACATTTCGAAATTAAAAATTCGTGTAGGTAATCTTCCTCACCTAAGTCGCCTTGTTTAAGCACGACTTTCCTTTTAAAAATATAATAATAATTATAGCAAAAAAAAAAAAAACTATCATGATATGTAAATGATATTAATATTATTACTCGAGGCCACAGTATGGAAATATAATATTATCTAACTAAAAATGTATATATATAACTAATTATAACTAATTTTTGAAAAGTTAACCAACTCAAAATTAAAAATTTCAACTCAAACTGTAATACCAAACGGATCCTAAAACCCTATTGACCTCTCCCTTCATTAAAGCTGCAAAATGGGTTGTTACAAAAAACATTAGATATAAAATACCTATAAATAATTAATAACCTAAACAATAAAACTTCAACGTATCATTGAAAAGTGAAAATTTAAATTTTATTTGAATTGAATTGTTATTAAGTTTTCACCGCCAACTAAATAAACACACATTATATCATAAAAAATTTAATAATCATAAGAGATGGTGACCAAACAGATCATAACTTAAACTCTAATATAATTTTATTTGTTTTTTTTAAGAATAACTATGATATAAATTTTAAAATCTACTCATAAAAGTTTTTTTTCTAAAAGTTATGTTTTCTAATTTTGATAGTAAGTTCTCCTTATCAATCATTGAAATATTTTGAGAAGTAATTTTTGATAAAAGATAACTTTTAAAAAACTCTGTCAAACCTGACACGTATCTATCTTGTTTTGAGCCAAAATTCAAAGCGGTTCTTAACTAAAATCCTAATGGAGATGTCTCTCTTCATTAAAGCTACAAAATGAATTGTTACAAAGACATTAGGCAAAAAAAAAAAATATACCTATAAATAACTAATAATAACTAATAGCTAAAATATAAAAACTACCGCCTCCCTACAAGCCATTTTCCATGCCATCTACAGTGCTACGGCCAGCATCCCCAAGAAAAATGTACCCATCTACCGGTTCAAACCCGGTTCATCCACATTTTTCTTTCTTTTTTTTTTTTTAAAGATTTCTACCCTCTAAAAAAAATGGTCAAAAGCTAGAAATAACTTGGTTTAACCCGGACCCGGGTCCAATTTCCTTCTTCTTCCTCAGCTCCAACACCTTCCGATGGCTATTGGAGTGCACATCACCAGAAAAAGTGGGACTGCAAGCCGGTCTGTACTCGGGAAAAAGCCGACCGGACTTGAACCGGACCCCACACGCATTACAAAGCGTTTTGGCGCCGAGCGGACCGGCTCTCCACTGCGGCGTCTTCTGCACCTGACAGTGGCTGCACCTCCTCTGCACCACCGCCCCGTTCGAGCTCGAACCGGTCGAGCCCGAACCGGCTTGAACCGCCGGCTTCCTCTTCTGCTTCTTCCTCGCCGGTTCACCCACGGCTTTTGACAAGGCCAAGATGAGGGAAGGCGTAGTAGAAGACGACGATTGAGACGACTCGGTGAGTTGACTCAGCGACGACGGGCGAGTCGTGGGTCGCACCCGTTTCGTTCTGGGCCTGACCGGGACCGTCGGAAAACACAGAGGGGTTTCACCGGTCCGTGTGGGCTCCGGTTCGGACCGGTTCGGTTCTGTTCTCTCTTTTCCGAGTGGGTGAAGAAGGGAAAAATCGGAGAGAGAATCGTCCACAAAGTGAGAAACCCATTCGAGCCCCGCTACGTCATCGTCCTGTTCAAAACCCAGAAAATAATTTTCTCAAATTATAATTTTTCCAAAAAAAAAAATTTTATAAAATATTTTTTCCCTTAAAAAAATGAAAACCCAGAAAAAGAAAAGGTTCAAATTTTTCCTTACCGGCACGGCGAGTTCGCTGGTGAGATGTGACTCGGAGTCGCCGGAGACGTTGGAATTTTCGTCCTCTAGAGAAAAGGACTGCTTTTCTTCTTCATCTTCATCTTCCTCTTCCACATACCCATCTTCGAATTCGACGTTCTGAAGGTTGAGAAGCTCGTCGACGAATAAATCTTCGCCAGAAACGCATGAAATTCCGGTGGTGGCGGTGGTAGTCGTCGTTGTAAAATAAAACTCTTCAATTAACTCGTGCTGAGTCAACTCGCCGTGCAAACTCGTTTTCAAGGCCTTGGCTTGCATGCACTCCATTTTCTTTTCTTCCTTTTTTTTTTTTTTTTTTTTTTCCTTTTTGTTGTTGCCAAATTTAGGAAGGTGACTAACAAAAAGTGCAAAAAACAGAACAAAAAAAGTTTCAAAATTTAAAGCCTAAAACTATGGTAAATCGGGGAAAAAAAAGGGGGAAAGGGGAGGAGGAGAAGAAAGTGGAAGAAGAAGAAGAAGATGGGGTCAGAGTTGGTTGGTTGAAGCACAGAAATGAATGCTGGTTTCTGGGCGAAACTAGTGCTAAAAAGGAGTTTTTATTTTGGTTTTTTAATCTTTCTTTCTCTATTGCTATTCATTTACTTTTTTTTAATGTGAGAAAGTAAATAATTGATTTTATATATATATATTTTTTTTTCTTTTTTTTTAATGTTGGGTTGGAACTTACCATGCGGGTGAGTGGTGATGCAAAAATCATAATTGGTGGTGGTGGTTGACTTTTTCTGGGTCGGACTGGGTTGGCCACGTTCGGCCTATTGGGAGGGAGGGAGGGCCTAATCCACACAAAACACAAGTTGATTTTTATGGCTTGAGGACTTAGACCTACGACCACTTATGGCTCCTTCCTTGTTGCTTTATGGCTCGGTCTTCGCCACCTCTTTCTAGTCTCCCATGTCCACTATCATGGATTTTTCCTCCTCTTTTTTAACTGTTTACTTTTTTTTCCCTCATGTGCGAGAATCATATGTAAATTTTTTGTTGTCTTAAGTTAAATACAAAACTTATGCGTAAAAGTTTGACGATATCACCAATAAAAATTTTAATGGTTCGTTTGGATCACACACACTTTACATTGTATTTCAATGTAATAGCTATATTGAAATATGCGTTTAAATGTCCATTTTAATCATTGTATTTAAATAGAATGTATATTTGAATTGTTTACATGTGAATAATCATGTAAGAATTTGCGATGTGATATATAAAAATAGATTTAAAAAAATGAATAAATAAATAGTAAAATGAGTGGATGTGTTATTTAAATAGAGTTGTAGTCAAGACAATACATGAAGAAACAAATACATATTTCATTATAATTTGTATTAAAATATAATATAAAATGAGTATACACGATAATTAACAATCATAAATACAAACTTTGCATTAAAAAAGATATTGTCGTTTTAAAAGGATGCATGATAGTATTATTGTCGCATGAAAAATTCTAACTTCATTCTTTACAAAAATTACTAATATTGTAAACATTAAATTCGTAGGGTCCATTTATTTCATAAATTTTAATACAAAATTTAAACTGAATTCAAATTTTTGTGAAAGTGCACGTCGTCAAAAAAATTAAATCGTATTCAAATTTATGAAGTAAAACATACACGCAATGTTCACCTGTTCATGATACATATATTGTTGATGCGTGCTTATACAATGGTTTCCAAGGAAGTTCCTGTGTTTTATGTTTTGATTTGATGGACTAAAAATTCAGTTTAGCAGTCCTAAAATCTTCCAAACACGTCAAAACTCAAAAAATAAAATCAATGACTTGTTTGGTGAAACGGTTCAACTCAAGTTAAACGGTATTTTTTTATCTCAGTTTTTACCTTTTTTTTGAAAAGTCAACCAGTTCAAACTTAAAAATTTCAACTTAAACCATTTCACTAAACGGATCTTAAAATTAAAATGAAGTCACCGTTACACACCTGTGACAACATGAGCGTCACAGCCTTATTTTTAGCCAATGGTTTTGGGGTAGTGACGGTTGAGTGGGGACTTTGGCGCTAAGACTATTCAAAATAAAATGCCAAATTTCCCGAACTAACCCCGACACCCCCCAATTATTTTTTCTAGTGCTAATCTCATTTTTTGTCTTCTGCTTTTCAAAATTCACTCCCATATTTTTAATTATTTACGATAATGGGATTGCTTCGTCTTTTTTTACTTTTCTTTTTCTTTTTTTCTTTTTTTCTTTTTTTTTTTTTTTTTCTTTTTCTTGTCTTAGCCGCGTTAATCGCGCCTGCTTTTATTCAGGTTTCCCGCTTCGTAATTTCCAATTTGTAGAGTAAGAGTAAAGACAACCACGCGTTCCAAGAAGATTGAGGACACGCGCACCGAAATTGTCTATTTAAAAACAGGAGGTGTAAAACACGGACTCCGGAGAGCGTGTGAAAGGTTTTTTTTTTTGTTGAATTAAGTGGTAATTATTGAGGAAGAAGATGATCCACTAATATCGAACGTTTCAAAAGCGCGTAGCGTCGTGGGCTCGTTAATCTCAAATTCTCAATAGCTGGCCTGCCTTTTTAAAACCTTTTCCTTTCTTACCGGATTATTCTCGTCTTTCTTAAATTTTAGAGAATCGCTTTAATATACATTTCCGTTGTTTGGTGAATGAGTTTGAGTTGGAAATTTTAAGTTTTAATAGTAAATTTATATTGAATTTTCAGAAAAGATAAAAAAAATTTTCAGAAAAAAACAAAAATTGAGATAAAAATTTTAAATTTGGAATGGTTTCCAAACGAAGCATTAGTCTATCGGTGAGGATTGAATTTTTTATGTTAGAATTTAGTTAAATTGAGTCATATGTTTGAAGAGGTGTTTAAATTGTTTAAGTTAAAAAATATAAAAAGCTTGAAATGTGTTTGAAAAAAATACATCAATATTAAGCTTGTTTCGTTTGTCTCGAAATTTTATGTAATTAAAAAAATCATCTCATTTGAACTTCTATACGCAAAGTTATGGATTTTTAAAATTTAAGTTATAAAGTAATAATTGTAACTGTGAATAGTAAAAATAATGTCAACTTTTCATTAATTAAAAAAAAAAAGTGATCTAAGCTAAACTAAACATGTGTACCAACAGGGGCTGAGTCTTATGAATTTTAAACGCTTTTATTTTATCTATTAGACTTTGAATTAGTTCTTTTTAGAATTTTCGTTAGAGATGGATAGAGAAGAGAAAGAGTTAAGTGTGATCATATGATTTTTTTTTAAATAAAATCCTAACATAAGTTGTTTAGTGAGACTAATTTCAATTTTTTTCCCTTCATTTATAGCCAAATTCTAATTAAAAAAAAAAAGATTAAGTGAGATTAATTTAAAATACAAAAAGTAGAGTGAGAGTTAAAATTGAGAAGACATAAGTGAGATTGAGTTTTTAAAATTGTATTTGATATTCCCTTAAAAAAAAATTATATTTTATATTTTATATGGAATTAATGTGTATCAATATACATTTGGATGTAATCATATTGTGTTCAAATATAACGTGTTCTTTAATTGTTTATATTCCAATAGTTATTCTGATGGGTATTGGTGAAAAAGAAAGAAAGAGTTTGTGATATGATTGGTAAAAATATATTTAAAAAAAAGAAGAAATGAATGAATGGTAAATTGATTAGGTTTATTTAAAAAAAGAAATTTATTTCTTATTCTTTTTTTTTTTTTGTAAAAAACAATGAATAAAAAAAATAATAGAATCTGTTTTTGGTTTTGTTGTTTTTCTCCAATATTTTTTCCTCTGTTGAATTTTTTTCTCCTTTTTTATTTTTAATTATCGTGATCATTTTATTTATCTATCTTTATCTCTGCATTATTAGAGAAAAGTTTTTTTATATTATTATTATTATTATTATTATTATTATACATTTTTATGATTGAGAGAGATCCTTAAAAAAAAAATTAAAGACAAAAAAGATGAAGCAAAATAAAGATATGGTCTGCTTTCTTTTGTTTTGTTTTTGATTTTTATAAGTTATTTCTAGCTTTTTTTTTCCCTAGATTTATATATTTTGTTTTTCGTTTTTTGATCTATATTAATTTGTTTTTCTAGCTTACGGTGATGATGGTTTGGAATGGGAATACAAAGAGAACTATTGAAAACTTTTTTTTTATTTATATTTTTGAAAACTTATTGTAATTATATTATTTATAATAACCAACTGTCCTTGTTAAATGTTATTTAATTTTCTTATTTATTTATCTATTTATTTTCTTCTTCTGTGCAATGTACGGACATTAAACTAGTGTTATCTAGATTTTAGACATTTTATTTTATTCCTAAGATTTATTTTTTAAATTCCAAATTGTACTATGAAACATTATATTTTTCAGCCATGCACCAACCGATGTAGAAAAAACGCCCCGGGGGGGGGGGGGGGGGGACACCATTCGTACGACACCCAAATAAATCCAATTGAAGTTTTTTTTTTTAACTCAAAAAATGGAGCGGAAATTGAAAGATATATGCCTTGTTGTTAAAAAATATATAAAATAACGGATACTTTGTTTGGCATATAAGTTAAACTCCAACTAAACTGTATTTTTTCATCTTAATTTTTGTATTTAAAAAAAAAAGTTATAACTAGTTTTTGAAAGTCAGCCAATTCTAACTTAAAAACTATATATCTAACCAGTGACCAAAAAGCAAGTAAAGTGTTGGATTGGTCTTTGAACTTTAAGTATACGAAAGTTTGATGCTTAAACTTCATTTTATTTAGATACAAATATCCTTGAACTCTTAAGTTGGTGAGAGTTTGGTCTCTATTTTTTTTTTTTTGGGTTAAAATACCATGCAACTCTTTATTTATTTAAGTTTGAATCCCTCACCATAAATTAAAAAAATAAAAAATAAATAAAATCTACTATTTATTTATTTAAGTTTTGAAAAGAAAAATATGATATCCACTTCTTCTTTTATATTGGAGGGATCCAAACTCCACTTGAAGTTTGTCTGTTTTTTTCCCTTTATGTATTAACAAACAAATAAATTGTTGAATTAAAAACTGGTGAAATATGCTAAGATAGATGACAGTTTTTGGACATATATTTAGAAAATGATCAATTTTTTTTTTTAGAGAAAAATAACTAATTATGCCTATTAAAATAGTTGATCAGCTCATCAATCACTGATTTAATACATACTAATATATGTTAAATGTCAATAAGTGATTGACAATCACATTGTTATTCATTGATCAATAATTTTTTAACTACTTTTAAGAAAAAACACAATTGATTGAATACGTAATAATATATGTCAAATATCAATTAATGATTGACAATCACATTACTATTCATTGATTGACAACTTTAAACTACTTAAAAAAAACATAATTGGTTGAATACATAATTATATATCAAATGTCAATCAGTGATTAAAAATCATATTGTTATTCACTTATTGACTATTTTTTTTAACTACTTTGAAGATATTTTTTTCTTTATTACTATTTTAACAAAATTAGTGACATTTATTTAAAAAAAATGCTTAAAATAGATCATTTTTCTAAATATCTCTAAAAAAAACTTTCGTTGGGTTATATGAGTAAAGAACCTATCAATAATATTATTATTTTTTCTAATTTACGGATGGGATTTTCATAAATATCTTATAATAAAAATATATATGAAATTATTGTTAAAGTTTTTTACTAATGTACGGGAGATAATAGTAAGGTCTCACGGTCCAACATCTCATACTCATGGAATGTAAGTCTTATACATGAACTTATCAATAAAGTCCATTTTTTTTAATTAATAATAATGAAGTTTTCCAATTTCCAAAACTTTTTTTTTTTTTTGGGGTCACTTTCTCTATTTGTGATGATGAGGCTTTTGTTCATCAGTGAATCTTAGTGAGGAGCTAAACGCTGGAGCTAGAGAGTCCTGTAGAAATGACTTGTCGTTTTAACTTTAACAATGTTAGCACGCCAACATGGAGACTTTTTGGAACTTATAAATTAAACCTGTTCCCCACCAGAGACTTTGCAGACCAGTTTCTACTTTTCCTGTTGGCATTTGCCTAAACGACAACGCCTGTTTCGGTGCAAATCACGGATACGAGCTCCTTCGCTCCTTTTTCCTATTTTTAAATTTAAACGAGTTCAAATCTGTTATCTTATTATTCTTCAACTTTCGATAATTAATCTTTAATATTATTTTAATAACTTATAAGTTTTTTTAAAATAGTATTTAATAATTTTATATGAGTAATGTCTCAAATTTAAATGATATAATATAATATTTTGTATCTTCCAATAAAAACATTGTATTGGTTATAAGTTATAACTTTAGAAACAAACTACATTGAAAGAAGCCTATTAAAATCCTAATTAGTCTTTGTCAATGATCATAACAGAAGGACCGTTCTTTGCCGGTAATATATAGTGTGAAAATAAAGATTTTATTTCATTTTATTTTTTAAATTTGGAGATAAGGCTCCGTGTTTTTAGTAGAGTCAAGTATAATAACATCAAGATCTATCTCAAACTATTATTATATCCTTTTGACGTTAATATCACTATTATTATTTTTATATGTTGCAAGAAATGACCGTCTTATAAAGGATAGTAGACAAGGCCAAATATTTAAATCAAGGACAAAATTACAAATAATTGGTACACCAATTTCTTAAAAAAAATAAATAAAGAAAAGAAAAGAAAAGGAACAGCCAATAATTTTTTTGTTGGAAAGGAACATCTAATACTATTCTTACTAAAGTAGGATACTCCAAATAACTTCGATTTTTTATCGTTTGATCATAATATAATTATTATATTAGTCTATTACTATTAAGAACTTTCAAAAAAAAAAAAAAAAAAAGTGATGCTGGCCCAGCCGGTACCAAGTTTGGCATCTTTTGTGTTATAATCTAATATAATTTTTAGAATTAGCGTGTGAGAATGCTCTATCATTATTGTGTCTTTTGATTAAAATCAAGAAATGTACGTATACTACTTAAAAGATTAATGCAACGTTCGGTTTACTTTTAGGTGCTCCTAGGATGCTTTCTTCTATTTTTAGGAGTTGAAATAAAGAGCCAAAAGGCAGAATAAACAACCTCCTATCACTACATAAAGTATTATATATATATATATATTTACAGTAGCGGAGCTAGACAAAAATTTTAATGGGGCGTAAAAAATCATCATCAACATATAAAAACTAAAGAGCAAAATTTTAATGGGACCTGTATGAAAATTTTTTATTTTCAATGAGGACTATATGGAAATTTTTAATTTTTAATTGGGCAAAGTAGAAAAAACATAAATTATTGGATAAAATTAAAAGGAAAAAATTTTTAGTAACCCCAACGTACATCCGCCGTTGTATGTATACATATTTGCAGTTGTAGGTTTATCTAAATCATTAATTCTATCTAATTTTCTATGATAAGTGTGAAGTTTGAATTTTTCCATTCAAATTTTGAATTATTTATTTATTTATTTTTACTTCTCTTTGTTTTTTAAAAGCTAGATAACTCGCGGTTACGTGATTGTTAGCACAAATTAGTAATAATAAGTTGACATAAACCTAACAATTACTATTTTAATTAGGTTGGCGCCAACCTATGAGTAATAGCCACTCATTTTAATGTTAGGTCGGCAATTTCACCAAACATGAGAGATATAATTGAGATACTGCCGTCAAAATTGTGACATCCGTTGGAGTTAGTAGAAGGGAAATCGTTTGTCTTAATTAACCACACAGTCCTTGTAAGGTCAACAAAAATGTTTGAATTTTAAAAATTGAAAAAAAAAGAGAGAAGTTAAAAGAAGAAGAAGAAGAAGTTGAAGGAGAGGGTTTGAAGTTAATATTATAATGAATAGCATCTACGTATTAAAAGAAGAGTGTAGATAGACGAATTGTAGTGTTAAGTTGCGAAATCTAATTAATGCTTTACACAAAAAAAAAAAGAAAAAACTTTATGTAGAGACCGCACACAGATTGACCTTCATGGTAAGGTCATTGTAGGGGTTGGAAGGGCAGGGCCGAAAGGTCTACGAAGTAGGGGTTTATATTGGGGATCTCACACTTATAATTTCGGTTGATCTAGTTTTTCTTTATTAAAGGAGGCACCATTTTTAGTTTTGTTTTTTATTTATTTTATTTTATGTAATTGGAGAGGTTACAGAAAACACAAAGTACTATTAGTCTGTGAGCTTCTTGATCATCATAGTGAATTACTTCAGCGGTTGAAACATGATGTGTAGTCTCATATTGAGGCGAACCAATATAAAAGTTTATGTGTCTGTGCTTGTTTATTTTCTTCTGCGGTTTTATTGCTCTCGGTTAGTATAGAATTAAGGCACTAATTCTTGTTTTGTTTGAGGGCGCTAATTCTTTAATATATGGAACCTCTTTCTTATTTTGCTAAAAGTTTTTTAAGGAGTAAATCGAAAATGTACCTCCTAAATTTTAGTTAAATTTCACTTTTGTTTTTTAAAAATCCTAAAAGTGTATGTTTTTCAGAAGATAGGT
>JAFMPE010016552.1:326-16342 GCA_024759925.1 Ficus religiosa | reverse complement strand
TATATATATATATAATTTTTCAAAAGTAAAATTGATATAAATATTCATAGAGGGCAGAAGCCCCCGCTCAGCCAGGTGGCTCTGCCCCTTGCTGTTGAATGATTTCAAATTAATCTTATAACTTAAGCAGTAATTGTGAGTTGATGTACAAAAAAAATATTCTCTTTTGATGCATAAGTTTATTTTTAGTATAATGGACATGTAATAGTTATAAGTTATAACTTTTCTTTTGATCAATATATATGGAGATGTTATGATTATAAGTTTGATTTGACGATAATTTTCAACTACTAGGCAAAACCACATGAAATTTATTGGTTTAGTTAAGCAGGGAATACAAGCTAAATGAGTGAATTATTAACAATCTTAATTAATTTTTAATTATTAAACTTAATTTACTAAAGTTCAACAGTACATTAAACGCTAAATTGTCTTTCTAGGTGCCTTTACCAACAATTTACCTATAAGAGAGTAGTATTGAGCGAAATCCTATCCACTCTTGGTAACATTTTAAATATACTTTTAATTATTATATGTAAATGCTAAATTACTTTTTCAGATGCCTAATCAGACAGTTTACCAAACAGAAGATAGTATTCCGCTCGATCATCTTCGCTTTTCAATCCTATCCACTCCAACCTTAACCTGATAATCGCATCCAATCTAACTCGAGAAGGTCTCGGCACAAAATTTGCACAAATGAAACAATAAAATTTGGTCATGCTATTCCTTTTGAAAAAAATGATGGTACTTATTGGACACTGAAATTTACTACATATGTTCAAAAGCATTTTCTATGACAAAACCTTATATTTTACCGTTGATTAATTTTTCAACAGTCTAATTTATAATTGGAGCAGTTTCACGATGTGTGTTCTAAAATTTTAACGTAAACATTCATTGATTGATTGATTGAATCATTAAAAAACTGATTCAGTGAAAAAGCAATTTCAATCTATTTGGTACAAAAAGAGTACCTAATATAAAAGCTCCCATCGTCGGAGCCAGTTATTACTAAATATTCATCCTTCTCGTCTTAGATACATTGCATCGGTTAATGGACAACTCATCCCATTACCTAAATCAGTTCAGATAGCAGCTTGATGCTTACTATATATATATATAAAGAGGGACAATGTTTCGTGAAAATGATGACGCAAAATTTTTCCACATTTCCCTTCCACAGCGACATGATACATAAGCACGAATCAAGTGAAGGGTGCCAATTACTTTTTGTGTAGCACGTGACATTGGTCACATCACAATCATTATAGATAAGGCTACATCATTGGAACCAAGCTGAAAAAAAGGTGACCATGAGTTGCAAAGTGATTTGCAAGCAATAGGGACTGCTCCCAAAAAAAAAAAAAAAAAATGAAGAAGGTTAGGTGAATGGAACATCTAAACATCGCCTATGAGTAACCCTTGTAGAATGAAGAACATTACGAGGCTGTTTAGGAGCAAAAAGCGGAATTGTGGAAGGAGGTTAAGAGTACAAATGAAGGGATGAATGTAACGAATTTCAGACCTAGTTGTAAGTTCGGAGGGAAGAGCGGCAAATGAATTAGGCAAGTGATGTCAAATCTTACCAAGAAACTCAATCTTAGTCTCTCCAAATACGAATAGTTTAGAATATAAGAGAAACCTCCCTTCCTTCTCTATATTCCTCGCTTAGATTCCGTCTTTCTCTTCTTCATATTTTCTTTGCCCATAACTAAACATAGCATAAAAAAATGTATATATATATATATATGAATATTAAAGGATGAACAATACAAACAGAGATGACCAAGTAGGGGAATAGTAAAACAACAATTTGCTAGTATTCAGTAAAGTAAAAATTAAAAAAAAAACACTTTTTACTCGATACAAGTAGTATGCCGATCACATCTTTGCCCAAGTAGATAAAATTAACAAATGTATAAGAGCAGTTTGCATGATTTCAACCCTCAATCAATTGTGATGGCTACAAATCAAGGTTCTACACAAGCGCAACTCAACTAACTAATCGCCTTGCCCGGGCATTCAAGTTTCAACCGCCGCACTAATCTGACCAATATCATAATTTACATTTGTTAGACTGCAAGGAAATTCTCTCGACCTTGAGATGGAATTGTCACAAAGTCAACTAACCTATACTGCACTAATTGGTCGACGCAGACCGCAATAAACTGCTTTTCGGATAAGAGGATGCACGTTTTCTGTTAGTACTTCTGCTTCCAACTTCTCAATGTGAGGCCATATCTGCCAGTCACCCACAAGAAAAAGAAGTCATAAATCCTTTTCATGGCATACGATACTAATGACGGCACAATTTATGCCAGTCACCCACAAGAAAAGGAAGTCATAAATCCTTTTCATGGCATACGATATTAAGGACGGCACAATTTATGTATATTTACTTTATATAAGAAACAACCTCCCACTGATGTTGAAATTACAAAGGAAAAGAGGACAAGATGTCCTCAAGAGAAGAGGATAATCACAAGAGACATAAAAAAACAACCGCAAGAACCACAGAAAGAAAACAAAGCTATTTCTGAAGGTGTGCGTTAATGGCAGAAGCTCCGAAACTATAATTACCTCAGAAGCGTATTGCCTCGAAAAGGCCTTGAGGTAGCCCAAAGTCGATATGCACCATTGCTCTTTTTCACCGATATTATATACATTGCTCAACCTCCCACCATTCAATTGACTGCCAAAAATAACATGCTTGTCAGTTTGACATAATTATGTGTGATCGCAAAAGGATTATTATTATTTTTTTCTCTAGTAAAGAGGTTAAAGAACCTTTTCTTAGGCCTTTCGTTCTCATTGTCCACCTCCATTGTTGATGGTTCTTCAAGGTCAACAACCATGGCATCTGCAGAACTAGACTTCAGTTCCTGCAATGTTCCAACTCTTGATGCCTCTGGCAGACGCTCCATTAGCACACTGGTGAAGTTCTTGTACAGCAAAAGAAACAACGCCTGGACATACCAACAGTAGTCAAGATAGAAGAAGAAAACGAGAGAAATGGGTCGTAAAAATAGTAATCTGTTTAAATTTTAAATTATTAGAAGAAACAACAGAACACAAAAGGTATAAAATGAAACAATAAAACTGGTATGATGAGCTCCATCTCAGGAAAACAGGACAAAACTAGGTGAGTGGAAAGGAAAATCTGGGTCGGAATTACACTGCTACTGAGGTGTGAATCTCCCGGCTCTGGCCCAAACCCACACAGATATTATACCACAAAGTCGATAAATGCTGGTGAATATACAAACAGACACACACACACACACACACATGTACCTCAATTTCATCAAGAGCTCGAGCAAGAAGAGCATCCTTAGCCTCTAAAGATTCTCGAACGGACACCTCCTCCTCTTTCGCCTTTTCCTCAGATGATTTCAAACGCTTCAACTTTGCTGGGTTGTCCCCAAGAACAGGTTCGCCATCCACAAGTGTAAGCATTGACTCAGCAGCATCCAACTCTGCTTTCGCCTTTGCTGCTACTTCTTCTGCTGATACAATATTCTTCTTCAGAGATGATATCTCTTTCCTCAGATCGCAGATACGGTTGTATGTCTTGCTAACAGCATTTCTTAGAATCTATATATATGCATTGAGAGACAGAAGAGACAAGAAAGACGAAACAAGAATTAAACAATATAGAAAAAGAAGGAAAAAGAGAGCAAAACAGAAAACAAAATGTAAAGACATTATAGATGCAACTAAAATTGGGACAAAAAATAATAGAGTGAAGGACTACTGAGAGAGAAAAAAAAAAAAAAAAAAAAAAAAATCATGGTGCCGTACCTCCCATGGACGATCTGACGTATGGAACTGCTCAATATTTTCTGGAGAGAAGACCCATCTCACTATGGATAAATTAGATAAAAGCCGGTAGCCCATCATTCTGTCAATCGCTATAGCTGTCATTTGTGCATTGTTCTTCCAGAAAGAACCTATTTCCGCGATTACCATTACTTGCTTATCTTGATCAGAACACATTTTTGCAATGACTTGACCATATCTCTCCAGAACAGTAATCAAATGGGTGAAAGTTTTAGACCCTATATCAAGCAGAGTTTGCAAAACTACTTTGAGGGTAACCTCAAATCCATGAGCAGGAAAGACATTTTCATCTATCCATAAAATGATTTCACGGGCGGCTGCTCTTCCTTTCACCATGTTTTTGAGTTCTGCAGAAAGTGCATGTCGTTCACTATTATCTTGAGCTCCTAATTCAAAATTTGGTCCACCCTTGGGAGGGAGCAACGCTTCTAAACCAGGGGCATTCTCGACACTCTGTAGAACATCAAGAAAGACAGAAATAACAAATGGAGTAAAAATGTCAGGGACAAGTTTGGTGGGATATCAGAAACTAAGGAAAGCGTTTTGGTTTCTATTGATGTATCCTGTTCTTCTTTATTATATGAATCTTTTCTCGTTCAACAAAGTTCCTGTCTTACTCACACAAAAAGAGGAGGAAAAAAAAAAATCTTCAGTTCTAAGCACATACAATAGGAAACAATTGTTTCATGACATCATTTTTCACTCAAACATCACTTTCCGTACCCAAGATTTCAATCTTTTTCATACACCAAAAGCCATACACAGGACAAGAGTGAACTGAGGACACTGGTCTCACGGAGAAAGGTGGTGATTTCATTTGGTAATACTGGTGCTAGAATTCTGATAAACCTGCCTACCCAAAAATGTTTTTCTCCAGAACAACATCATCTTGAGGCCAAAAATCAAGCTATTAATACTTTGCCCCAGAAAATCAACCAACTTTTTGTTTTTTGTTTTTTGTTTTGTTTTGTATTTTTTTTTTTTTTTTTTTTTGGGTGCATGGAAAATTAACTGACTTGAGCACATGACCATTTACCTGCTTAACTTTGTCCCAGTATGATAAACGGACTTCTCTCTCCAGAACTTCCTGAACAAACACACGTTGAGGGGCCCACTTTGGAAGGTCTAAAACAAAAGCCCATTCTTCCCAGTGCCAGATGAACTGAAAGTTTGATCTGCATGATCAGGAAGAGATTACTAGATGCAGTACAGCCTGCATATCTTACATTTTATACCGGTAAGATATTGCAAATAATATGGGATGGACTTTTAACAGTTCATATTATGCCATAACCAATCTAAAAAGTAACTGGAGCAAGTATCAAATATACTACATAGAAAGGAGGTATATAATTCTTTCCATTCTCAAACACTTACACACAAAAAATGCAGGCACATGCAAACGACACATACATGAGCAAGCAGACATGGATGTATACGCATACACAGACAGAATTCTAAATATAGTTAAATCCTTTGTCAAAAGAACAAATCACTTTATACATGTATAATTTGATAACTTGCACTCGTACAGAGCAATCAAATCTAAAATATTCTTAATTACTAAAGAAAACTGTCCTTTCACCTGTCCAAAAATACATCTCAAACCTTTCTCCAAAACTCACACAAGAAATCTGACATCCCTTTTCCCTATTGGTAATTTTATTTAGGGTTGTATTCTTTAATCAGAATAAATAATCCACATGATTGCCAAAAAAGAGTTCACTTTTTACGAATAGTTTTTCCAGATGGAAAGGACCTTCCTTGTTTGGTTCAGGAAAAGATAAAAAGTAGGACTCGAAGACTTGAAGATTCCTTCCCCCTCCTTAAAGTTTTTAGACATTCCATTTGGTGGAAGGGATTTTTTCTCAACCATTCCACTTAAAATAAAAATCTAGAAAACAGCAAAAACTATGCAAAGAAGCCAGACACGAAATGGCATCTCGCCAGGGAAATGAAAAACTTTTACCATAATGCAATTGTGTATGATGATTTCATGACAGAACGATGTCGGTCTAATGTTACAAGAAATGGCAAGTGTAAGTTGTTAACTATCTAAACATGGTACTTACAAATGGTGAGAAAACCAAAGAATGAGACGTGTCCGACACTCCATATCTAAATCAGCTATTTTCTCAAAAAGAGCTCGAACTGCACCAGCTACTACTGCCGGAAAGGCCCCAGGAAGAGCCTGAAATTTTAACTACATAGTCAGATTCTTTAAATCTCAACAAGACTAAACTCATTTATGCAACTGTGAATAGTTTTATGAGAGATTTGAAAACAGGATAAAACATGCTTTTTTCTAAATAATCTTCATGTTACCTTACAAAGGTCGATAATGACCAGTGTGTAATATATTGGCCTGAATGGGGGTTCTGGTAGCATCAGTAACTGGGAGAAAGATGTAAATATGTCAATAAAATGAAGAGAACAAACAAATCCAACACTCACAGAGCATAGGAATTAAAGCTATACTTGAGAATTATTGCGATTATACATTCAAAACTGATTTAGATGCAGGCAAACTTCAAACCCCAGCAACTTCAACTTTGTATACTCTTGCAGGAGAAGGAACAAAAGCTTATATTTCATCTTGCTCCAACCAAGTAGAGGGCACTCTCTCTGGGCCCATCTCATGAATCACTTAAATAGTGTTCCTTATGACATGGAATAATATTTTTGCATGTGGTTAAAGTTTAAACCAGCGTTATCGTAACATTCCCCACCCCTCTCTCTTCTCTCCTATAATTACAACCTCAAAAGTACGAAAGTGTCCAAATACCAATTGTCTTTATGTCACAAAATATTGCACACCAACCGTCTTATGATGTTTACCTGAGAGAAAATTGTCTCTGCCATAAGATACTCATATCTGAAGGGCACAGGCAGACCAGCCATGAATGAAGCACATTCTTTTCGACTAGCTTTGCATGAATGACAAAACAAAAGTAATAAATAGTAAGCTTGATGAAACATATGAAGTTGGGGAAAAAAAATTGCAGTACATTTCAGAGAACAGTTGACCTATACATAATAAACAAACAAAAAAATAAGATACCAGGTATCATCCACAATAGTGAATAAGAAAATCAAAAGTCGAAAACTAAAAACCAGATATATTAGCAAGCATCCCAGTTAAGCAAGCAAAACACCTAAAGTTCTAGCCTAAGGGAAATAACGATGAGTACCAAAACCAAAAAAAAAAAAAAAAAAGGAATAAGATCTGAAGCATGAGCTAGCAGATCTTATCTCACAGATTACATTTAATATTGTCTCAGATTTCGTCTGCAGCACCTTTGCATATTACACCACTATTTTACCTAATGTTTTGCACTAGAAAATTTGGTAAGAAGTATAAAAGTAATTGAAACTTGTCAAAGCGAACAAGTCACTGAAATTGAAGTAATTCAAATTAATGGGTTAATGTGTTACAAACCAGCCATTGAAGAAATACAGCACATCCAGCAGATATTCTTCCATGACAAAGCGATCGATGGGTTGTATATCCTGTCATTCACAAAACATTATTCATCCATAGTTTCTTACGAACAAAAACTACCGCTGAAAGAGTATCAACAGCAGGGAAAACATAAGTTTGCCAGGGACAATGAAAACAAAGAGCTTGGTAACATCTGAGATTGAAAACTACCTCACTTTTACTTGCAGGAAATATATTAAGCCTGCGTATCCTTTGAGGATACCTCAATTCCGCGTCATGCTTTTGTTTGCCATAACTTGCACTAGAAGCTGTTGAAGGCAGACCTGGTTGCTCAGGGCAGCTGATGGACCCAAACTCGTGGGACTTTCCAGCAACTAGCTGTGCTTCAAAGGAAAGGTGAGGCCTAGGCACTGGAAAGAAATCAGAGAATGTAATTTATCAGGGAAGAGAAAGCAAAAACCATCACCAAGAGAGTTAAAAAAGAGAGAGAGAATCAACAATGAAATTGTTAGTTTGCATACCCATTAATCTTGAATAGAAACAAGAATTTTCACAATTTATACAAATACAAGGAAAAGCACAATCAATTTTCCAAACGTGGAATAAGAGAGGAATTAACATAAAGAAACCAAGAGGTTAGGCACCTACCACTGTCAAGTTTCCAGCCATTAGCAGATAGAAATTTTATGCGGTCCCACAGATCCTCCAAGAAATCCTGAGTAAACAAATTCAAAGAAATTGTTAGTGAAAGAAAAAGGGGGAAAGAGAGAGAGAGAGAGATGGCTTGCTAGTGTATAAGATGTCCAAAAATAAAAAGAAATAGAACTGTACGAAGTTGATTTGGCTAACAAACATAGAAAGGCGCCACCTTGTCCTAACACATGCACTTCTAAGTTGGTAAACAAGAAACCTTAATCCATGTCTCTTAGATTTTGCCCTCTACATTTATGTGCTGTATTCAAAAGATCGGGTCATAACATAAAATTTATGAAGACCAAAAATTTTGCAGAGATCAATGGAGCCATTGATTTTTCAACAACCTTTAGCATAGCTGAAGAAACTTTTTTAGTCCGTCTTCGAATTTCCAAAACACAGATTCTCTAACACTACAAATGTCAATAAAAGACAGCTTTATGCTTGCTCAAACAGCTCTTTTTTGAAAGGCTTTTTCTTATTTAAAAAAATCATTCTCGCTGAAAATATTAATTGGTGCACAAGTGTACCTTATCATTATTTTCTTTTTCACTTTCACCATCATCCTCAAAGAAAGACAACCCACTTTCAGAAGCGTGCCTTCTGATACTCAAATAAGCTTCTATCCCAACTATAACTCTTTCAATCTCCTCAGGAACTTGCTGCATGTTGAAGTGCCATCTCATCAAACAACTTGCGTAACTAAATCATAGAGTAAGAGCCAATGAGAATATGTTTATTAAGCTCCGAAATGTTTGTACCTCGCTTAGTTCTGCTCCTCCCCATGGGAGACATGATAAGATGCATGCAATATAAAAGTCAGCTTGTGCTTGCCAGGCAGGATTCCCCTTCTCCTCATCAACTGTTGTGGCAGCTGATGATAATAATGTTTCAAAAACAACAACCAGAGAACTAGGCTGGAGGACTTTACTGCACATCTGTAGAACAAAGATTAATCACAATTCACAACAATAGTAAGTGGACGTTGTTGTACTATTACAGTAAATTAGTCATCTAAGTCAAAATGAACATGATCAAAGACAAAGGTTGAGTTTCTTTTACATTTTAAGTCTGTTTTTGGATAGGACAAACTGCCACTGACCAATCATTGCTCAGAAACAGAAAAATTACGAAACATTGTAACTTACATACCATAGCAGTCAAGAACCTCAATAGAATACGAATCCTGATGCAATTTCCCGAGTATAAAGCATCCTGATAAAGATAGTGACAACTGAAAGAGGTCAATTACTAGAAGAAAGGAAAAGAGAGAATGGATCAAGGCCATTAAATAAGGCATTTTGTAGTTTTTAACTTATCCTGATAAAGCACAAGGATCATTGATAACGGTCTCAAGAACCATACAGATACGAACCTAATGATCATCGTTCAGGAAGAGAATTGGCCTCTTAAAATTCATGCAAAGTCTATAGATCAACCAATACAACCACAGGCAAGCAGCCAACACCCATATTAAAGTCCATAATCGGACACTTACTGATAATCGCTTCGCATGAAAATAGACTCTCACTCCACTTCCAAAAACTTATATCTGACATATATCTAAGGCAATCCAGCTACATCAGATGATACCTAGTTAAATGCAATCAGGAGTAGAGAACTCGTATAAAACGTAAAAGTGCACATATCAGAGGAAAAGCGATTCCTGAAACCACGAACTTGGCAATAATGCCCAGTAAAGAGACATTACTAATGAATCCAGTACACTGGCCTATCCCAAATAGAATAGAAAGTTGAGCACCCAACTGAAACATCATAGTGGCTAGTTCATCGACCAATGAATCGACAAGAGCAGCAGCGAGTCAACCAAAAACAAACAAACAAAAGCAACACGTGTATACGTAAAAGATCTGAAACAAACATCTAACTTGCCAGCATCTCTTTGAGTAATAAACATGAGAAAAATCAACACCAGAGAAAAAGAGAGAGAGAGAGAAGAATTGACACTCAAATTAACACTTTGAAAGCAAATGAAACAATCTTGCAGCCTGCTCCAGCCAAAGACTCGCTTACCTGAAGGTTAGCTTCAGTATTCTCAACTACTTTCCTAACAAAGTCTTCAGTTTCCAAGTTCATCAAGCCAATCTACAGAGAGAGAAGGAAAATTATTAGAATCCGTGGTATTATTCAAGATGCAATCATGCAAAAAATATTTTTTCCAACCACTCTTTTCAAGAAATATGCAAATAACAGATCATAACCAGAGTGCAGTTTTTATACCGCAATAATGCCTGCATCATTTTACACTTTTAATCAGGAGAGATGCATTGTAATTATGTCAATTTAGCTTGGACAAATAGCATTCTACTTTGTCCACGACTTATAACTGAATTTTTAATTAGTATGTATTTTAAATGTATCCCAAAGTTAATGTCCAATAGAACAGGAGGCGAATAATCACCTCTTAATTTGTTCTTGAAAGCACTACACTAAACATTAATTCCAAAGTGCAAAACATTAATCATAATGGCGTTACTTACAA
The DNA here is from genome assembly GCA_024759925.1 of Ficus religiosa. Taxonomy (NCBI): domain Eukaryota; kingdom Viridiplantae; phylum Streptophyta; class Magnoliopsida; order Rosales; family Moraceae; genus Ficus; species Ficus religiosa. Next base: position 5,861 of record JAFMPE010016552.1, on the reverse strand, counting down.
CTACCTACAAGGATTAATGACTACTAGTAACAGATTAATTATAGATTCTTGTAACTAATGATGCGCAAAGAATCTCTGGTAGGCCTTATATTACCACGTATGTAATTTGTTTGAGTGTGTAGAGCATAATTATAACCCCCAATATTGAGTTAGTATGTGCATCAACATTATTTTATTTGCCTAACCTAATTTTACTTATGTCTGGGGGCGTCGATTTTGGGATAATGTAGAGAGAAAAAAGAGTAACTGAGAAAGGTTTCTGATTGGTATCTTGCAGTTTTTCTTCTCATCATTGCGATATTTGGCAGCGGCAAGTGTACATAGCTCAACATTGAGAATGAACCATTCTAAATCTTGTATATGGTGTTCCATCTCGTTTTGAACTAAACTGTACTTTACGGCTGGTTTTTTGTCTTTTTCTGAAAAAGTCAATAAAAAATTATAACTAGTTTTTAAAAAGTCAGCTAACTTCAACTTAAAAATTTCATTTCATTTCAAACTCAACCCAAACACCAAACGCATGCGTCTTCGCTTCTCGTTTTTATTGCTCCCAGTTCATGGGAATTAGGGCTTTAAATTCCAAACTAATATAACTCTCAACTAGACAATCAAAATAGTACCTCCAGTACTGGAAAAACAGAACCTTCTAGCTTAAAATGAATAGTTCCAAGTTGCAGCATTTTCACACACTTCAAAATTCACAAGTATAAACCCTAATTCCATAAGATTTTTGAATTCTAAAAATGTTCCTGATTAAAACTTTATGAGGAACAAAGCTCAATTCAGAAGTACATAAACAGAATCATAGTTTGCTACGAAGCCAAGAGAGAGAGAGAGAGAAATTGAATTCTGTACCACTGTCCCATAAAAAGGAATCTTGTGAGGCAATTGTTCAGCACACTGAAGAAGGAACTGTCACAATGAACAAAAACAGTAAGACGAACAAATTCATAGGTAAGTTTATTATCGTACAAATTGAAAAATTGAATCTGAAAACAAAGAAATTACGGAGAGAATGTCGTTGGAAGAGTGCTCGAGCTCTCGCCGAAGCGCGCCGAAGCATGTTTCCTGCAAAAATTTCAAACATTTAAGCTCTGGAACCAAACAAATAGGGGTTTCGAAGGAGAAAGAAAACAAATACAACACATATATGTACACATATATATAGAAAGAGAGAGAGAGAGAGAGGAGAGAGTACGGACGATATGGTCTTTGACGTCGGGGAATGGGGCGTAATCGGGGCATTTGTCGCCGATTCGAAGAAGAAGAGTCCTCCAAGAGCTCATTGAATGAGGAGAGAGAAACAATGGCGGGTTTTAGGAGAGAGAGAGAGAGGGATGAGATTCGAAGAGAGAGAGAGGGAGAGAGGGATTTGCAGGGTTTAGCGCCCGAGTTGGTGTCTGGTGAGTTGAACCCTACCCCAGTTCTGGCCAAGCCCGGCCCGCTTTCTGAAAATTGCACCGTGGGTCCCTAATTTTTTATGGTCTTCACAAATTGACCGCTTTGTGGTTTTACTTTTCAAAGTACCCCTCAATACAATTTCAAGGTGAATTACATAATTATACCTCTTAATTTAATTATTTCTCAATGGACCTTCATTTTTTAGATATCTTTGCATTTAAAAGACTAGTTTCATTTCAACCATCACATAATTTGTGAGTGAAAAAATTAATTGAAATCATTTAAATACCTTCAATAGTTTATGAAAAATAATTTTTATGTTTGAACACAAAAGCCCGAAAGAAATCATTTTTTTAAGAGAAAAAAATATTTTCCCTTTTTCCATCAAAGAAATGCACTAGGGATAAAATTATTACCATTATAGTTTTAAAAAATGCAACAATAAACTGAGAAGTGATTAAATTTGAAGGCAAAATTTTGTATTAATGATCAGTGTATTACATTAAAAATGTTTTCCCTTCAAATTTTCACGTAATTGTAAGAATTTCTTGAAGTGCACATTGTAAGTGACACTATTTATGCAATGGCATATTTGCCAAACAATTGATAAAGCCACAATTTTTAATAAATTTCACAATTGAATTTTTTAAGCTTAAGGAAGTTACGGTTGTTTGAAATGAATTTCTAAGAGTCACATCCAAATATCAGCCTCGGACTTCGTGTCTCGTGCACAGTTAATAAGATTGTTTTTTTTTTTTAATAATAAAAACGGTTTTAGTGGCGGTCCCCTCATCGTTCCAATTTCAACTTCATAGACGGGATCCACTTCCTTAGATATTTTGCTTTAAATCAGTCTCTTACAGTAGTTAACCCATACCCTACCCAGAACATCACATCCCCAATGCATCCTTAGTCAAAGCTAGAGTGGAAATCTTACAGGAGTTTCATGGGGTTCGAACCTAGGTGAACAAAGGAATAAGTTGAGGAATGCGTCATCCTCCTTTGCCACCTCATCCACCCATGTGGGTGCAATAAGATTGTTTGTTAGAGAATGTGATAGTCTAAGTTTGAAATATTTGAGTGTTATTCTCAAATATTACCCTCGTCATTTAGAATCTAAAATATTATTCTCGTCATCAATTTCATTGTTAGCATTCAAAGTCTTTTGATGAAAATATTACTAAAAAAGACACACTAGTGTTGTCCTTCAAATTGTGTGTGACAGAAACATCGAGATATAGCTATTCATATTTTGATAAAAAGATGTATAAATTCTCGAGAAGAGAGAAGCCGTGATCCCTCCTCAATCACACAGATCCTACGAGGGAATATAAAGCTAGATCTACACTGGATCTCACCTAAATCCACGTACAAGGTAAATCAAAATTAAGATGGTAAAGGAGCGGGACGGGATGGGTATGCTTCACTTCGTATCCTACCCCTTTTTTTTTCCTCTCATATCCACTTAAATTGAGGTAATGATGGATCTAATATTTGAATCAAGTGGTGGCACAAATAGGGGCTAAAAATTTTAAACTAAAAACAATAAAAAAATTAAAAATTAAAAAGGAAAAAGGAAAAACTATATACAGTTTCCATTCATAATATCCATATATAGAAGTTAAATACAAATGTATAATAAATTTATACTAATCTTTTAAAATGAAATAAAAAAAAAGTTTATAAATTTCTACCGAGAAGAAATGTGAATTCATCAATAAAAAGGGGGGAAGAGAGTCATCCATGAGCAAATTTAAAAAAAGAAAAATGATCAGGAGTAAATATTAAAAGAGAACTCGAGGAAATTTGAATGATGCTAGTCAATGAATAAAAAAAAAAATTTGAGGTTAATTAGATAATTTTTTCAGTTAAAAAAAAAAAAAAACTACAAACCATTGAAGCCAAGCCCAACAAACAAGCAAAGGAGCCATGCCCAATTAAGTTTAAAAGCCCAATATCTTAGCTATACCAGAGGTACACAATGACAGTAACTTTGTCAACATTTTAGGCAAAGAAGAGCTAAAAAACTGGTTGCTGTTGAATTGAGACACGGGCGAGGCAGGTAATCCCTACGAGGGATGTAATACTCAGGCCCTTCCCATTTACTCATTTAAAACTTAAAATAAATTCCATTAAGGTTTTTTATTTTTTTTATTTTTTTATTTTTTAAATAATGAAATTTAGCAGTATAATCACTAATGTAACAAAAATTGAATTGAAACATTAAAACAAAATCCAAAATCCAATTTCTTTTGTTTCTATTCTTTTTAAAGGTGTTTCCTTTTTTACATTCTTTTTAAATATGAACGTTTAATACATACACATATATATATATATACATATATATGCATACATATTGTAAGAGAGTGTATGCAATGGGAATGAGGCGGATGCGATTGCGAGATAAAGGGCGTTTTCTCAACCCCCTGCCCTGTACCCATTTTAGTGGTTAATTTTAAGTTCAAATCTATCGTACCCGTGGATGCATGCACCCATAGATAAAAATATCATTCCCAATCAAAACGAACTGCTCTCACCTTCAAGGCCGGAGCATGAAGGTTAGCGGAGTTAGAGCTACCGGCAGGGCTGGTCAGAGCGGGTCAGCAGCAAGGGGAATCAGCCACATCCCAACATTGGAAGTAAACAGAGACACAAATTAATGGCTTGAATCAAACTTATACGAATTAATGACTTTAATAAGTATAATTTACTCAAATTCCCTTACAGATTAATAAGTTTCCTAAAACTATTTCAGTAGGTTTCCTATTATTAATCATAGGTCATTTTCTGTTGCTTAGGAGTTTATTTTTGGTGTTGGTTTCCTTTTCTTGTTATTTTTACTTCTCTATGAATAGGTCTAAAAATATTCATTATAATTCAGCATTTTTTCTTCCTCTTAATTTTCTCTTTCTATTCTTAATTTCTTTTCTCAGTTTCTCTCTACTTCCTTCCTCCCCACTCAGTTATTATTTCGCTGGCTGGCTCTGATACCAATTGACGTAAGATTTGAAAAAAAAAAAAAATAATGAAATAGTTTTGGGAAAGTTATTTACACTCAAATAAAAAACTAGAATATTAAACTTATATTGTTCTATCCTTGAAAAGAAGAAAATGAACCAATTATAAAAGTAATAATTATTATCGTCGTTGTTGTTTGATTGCTTTTCAGGCTTCGGTTCTCGGCTTCTGACGAATTAAAGGCCGAGAATATTGTGGGATTTTAATAAGATCAGGATACAACAAAAGAGTAAGCTTGGAACAATATTGAAAGATTGCTGAAATATTTGGCTAAAAATTTTCAATTTTGAAGAGTTTTTCCGATGTGTTTTAAATAATCCCAGAAGATATGACAGTGTGAATTATGAACTATGAATAAGAGGACAGACTAAGCTGCATCTGAGTTGAAATGAAACTGCAGAGCAGAAGACAGGAAAATGTAAAAATAAGCTGCTTTTCTATTGACTGTGCTTTTCTTGTGTGCTATATCTACCATTTACTTAATGGAGATATGATATCTATTTTTTTCTGCTCCATCCAGTTATGAAGATGGTCGTTAGACTAGTTCCGTAGCAGAGTAAAATGCGTACATGTTTGTAGTTGCCAAAGCAAATTTGTTATGGTGGGGCACCCCATCATAGGGTCCACCGATATTAACTACACAATTTAAGTCAGGTTGTTATTATCCAACCTCATTAAATATACATTGGAATCCTCTCTTTCATCTCTATTTTTGGGATTTAATTCTCAAACATTTTAAGTTCATGAATTAAAAAATAAAAAATAAAAGAAGTCTCCTCATGTTCGTTTGCTTTTTCTTAACACTTCCTCCCTTCTAGATTGATTACAAAACAAAGAAAGGACTAACATGATATAAATGAGCAGATGCTCGATAACATGATTGCAAGTAAGTCCTACTTAGAATGTTCGCTTCTACCAACTTCAAGATTCGAGTTTTGGCACGTACGTTTTGTCTTATAGTCCTTAACCAAAAGTCCATGTGCAGTCATTAGCTATTAAAGATTTAGGATCAGTGACTCTTGCTATCCCATCTATAATTTTAGTAAACTGTAGTGTGACATTAGAAAGAAGCGTGAATGTAACACTGGTATCTTTTTTCTAAAATAATAATAATAA